>VXAD01010752.1:219440-238998 GCA_013399195.1 Dicrurus megarhynchus | reverse complement strand
CTGGCGGGCTGGCATAGGGGCGGGGCCAGAGGCTGTGGGCGGGGCCAGGAGCGGGCGGCGGTGCCGCCCCGGCCGTTCCCGGGGGGACGCTCGAAGCCGTGGAGCTTTCGCTGGTTTTGGGGCGTTTCGGGGGTGTTTTGGGGCGAGGGGACACCGCCCTCCCCCGGCACACGGCCTTCCAAAACCGCCTGCCCCAGGTGGATGTCCCCCCCTCCCACGAGCCATTCCCCACGCCGCGGTCCCGCCTGTCCGAGCCCCCCGTGCCCCAGGAGCGCCGGGCTCGGCCGCAGCGGCTCGGCCCCGGGACGATCGGGGGAGCCCGGGACAGAGGCGGCTCCGAGCGGGCGCTGCTCGGCACAGGCTGTTTGCGGAGGGCCGGCGGCCCTGACCCCGGGTCCCGCTTATCTCTGCGGCTGCTCCCTCACAGCTTGATCAATCCCGGCTGGGATCTGCGGGGCTCCCGTCTTATCTGATACTGCTGTTTGTCCCTTCCAACAGTAAACATCCGCCACTCAAAATAACAAGCTGTGCAATGCTGACTCGCTGCTTTGATTCTTATTTGCTAACTGAAGCTACTGTTCGTGATCCGGGGTGTCCTTGAGGCTTTGTGCCACAAAGCTTTGTTCAATAGCACCGACTTCATTAACAATGTTTTCTACAATAATATTTTAGCAGGACTCCCTTTGATTTAAATAATCTTTCGAGTTTAAATCCCCATTCACAGACACATGAGAAAACTCCAGGATGCTTTATCAGATGAAGGTTCTTTATGATCCCAGAGATAATCAAGCCTGGAGCAGAAGTGCTGAATGAGATAATTTTATAAAAGCAACAGTCTCAAAACATGCACACAATGCAAAAGAGAACAGAGTAAGCAGCTGCAGTTGGAATATTTCATCAGAATCAGATTAATTAGTAAAGTATGAGAGCTATTCTGCAAATTTGGGAAATGTAATCTTTCCACTAGTGTGGAAATAAAAGTCCAAACCATGCTTATAGCATATTTCACCTTCTGGTCCTTCCCTATTTTTCATCTTATTAGAGAATACTAGAAAGTTAAGACAGATTATCAGAAATCCTTTTTCCTAATGGGCAAGTTATGAACACTTGGAAAACTGACAAATATTGCTGTGTGGACCATCCTGGTGATGGAACAAGTCGAGTAAAGATCGCCCTCTCCCAAAATGGACACATCGTCCCTAAGCCGTAACCGGCGCTCGTTTCCCCTGTCCCACTCTCACATCCTCACATGACCCCTCGTGTGCAGTTCAGCACCTGCTGCTGCTTCCCTCTGCTCCCATTCCCAGCTCCGTGCCTGCCTCCAAAGCCTCTCCCAGAGCACCCATCTCCACAGAGCCTCTGGGCAGGCTCACACGGCAGGCCTGACACAGCTCCATGGAACGATCTCTGTGTGCCAGTGCTGTCTATCCCTTTTTCACTTTATCCAACAGAGGGATTTCTGTGAAATCCAACTTGCAGTCCCTGAGGTTCCACTTAATTCAGGCACTCAATGAGCCGTTTAGAGATGTGGCACTGGGAATTCCAGTTCACATCCACAGGAAATCAGCTGAAGGAACCCATGGTCTGGGCAGCGTGAAAGATCCTTTTACCTCTGCAGGAGCTGCACCAGGATGTGAGTCTGAACTGCTGGCCTGTTCTGTTCTTGTGTTTATAATTCTGATTTAACACTCCCTGGTGTCAGAGGTGCCATTCTGGCCTTCCATGCCAATAGGGACAAGCAGGGGTAGGCGAGGGCCAGCACTGCTGTACCAGACTGTCATTTCAGGATCAGTTTATTTCCTCTGTGGCATTCTGGCCTCTAGGAATAAAATTCCAGAATGAGGGAGATGAGAGTCTACGACACCACTGCCACACTGCACTCAGGCCGTGCTCCCACTCGGGGCTGGGGCTCAGCCCCTCTCGAGCAGATCTTCTGACACAGAATCATTTGTCCAGCTCCAAGGGACAGCAGAGTGAGTTCCTGTGGCGCCAGGACACAGAGCGGATCCCAGCAGGACAAAGCTCCTTGGTTTAAATGCTGGGAATGCTTGTCACCAAAACTTCGAGTGTGTAGCAACAGAGCTTAAACAAATCAACAGATGAGCATTTCTGAGTAGTGGTGCCTTATAATTCCTTTGGCTTATCACATCAATTCTGTGTAAACTAAAGAGAATGTATAAATTTGGCCTCTCAAACTTTTTAGTGTTTAACTTCGATTCGATTAAACACTTATGTGTGTGTACAAAGTGAAAAATGAGGTTACAAGAGGTTAATGCTTTAATGCTTTTAATAACTCTTAACCACATGGCTGTATTTTGTCAAACAGAACATGGGGTTGTTGTAGCAGGAGAAGTGAAGGCTGGATAGCGGAGTACTGGGACGCTCAGAACAACAGTGCTGCTGCAGAGTCCAAACTGCTTCCAGGCCATCTTTGGAAAATCAGAAATAGTATTTCTGTGGTAGGATAAATACATAACAGTTCTGAGTACAGCTGAGGCGGTTCTTGCTAACAGTAGGAAAATCACAAGGAAAAGAAATCTAGATGGATCAAAAGTGAACAAAGTTGCTCAGGGGACCAGAGCACCTCCCCTATGGATATAGGCTGAGGGAATGGGGGCTGTTCAGCCTGGAGAAGAGAAGGTTGTGTGGAGACCTCAGAGCCCCTTCCAGACTCTGAAGGGGCTGACAAAGAAGCTGGAAGGGACTGTTCATCAGGAACTGGAGTGACAGGACATGGGGAAATGGGTTCAAGCCAAAAGAGAGGAAATTTAGGTTATACATATGGAAGAAATTGTTCCCTGTGAGGGGGCTGAGGCCCTGGCACAGGGTGCCCAGAGGAGCTGTGGCTGCCCCATCCCTGGAAGTGTCCAAGGCCAGGTTGGACGGGGCTTGGAGCAACCTGGGATAGTGGAAGGTCCCTGCCCGTGGCAGGGGGTGGAACAAGATGGGATTTAAGGTCCCTTTGCACCCAAACAATTCTGGGATTCTATGAACAGAGCGGTATCAAATGGCAACCTCTCTGACAGATTGAGTGACATCTAGATATTGGAAGTAGAGAAGAGAATAAAGGGCAAATTTCTAGGATACTTCTTGGATTTTCAGTAAAATTATATTAATTGTAAGTGTGGTCAGCACAGGTAGAAACATTGTGGCTAAGTGTCTGAAAGCACAAGTCTCCCACAGTGATGCAGCAGGCAGAAGCTTTTTAGAAGTGGAATGCGACAATTCTCATTTCCATTGCAAGTCCTTCCTTCAAAGCCCAACTATTTCAGCAGCTACAGCTGTTTAAAAAGCAAACCAGCCCGCTCTCACACCACACACCCCAACACTTCCTGACTGCTTGCTTTTAAAATTAAGTGATGGTGTTAAAACAACCACCAGCTACTGTCACAATTTCACTGGTATCACCCTCAATGAAAGTGCAGCACAGAGACTCATGGGCCAGGAGCCCGAATGAATCCTCCTCTTGCACTTCCCAGCCCATACTTCAAGGTAAATTAACGTGGCACAAAACAGAGTTGTCTTGTGACAAAAGTTATTACCAAGAAACTCAGTCTTGTTATTCATCCTAATTATCCTGCTTTGATAAATCTTGAGGAGTCACCCACTGCACCACAGCACTCACATTTATGAGTCTAATATTCTTTCTACTACTAAAACAAATGTCCTTAAGATGGAATCCAGGCTGGAAAAAAGGAAAAACATTATCATTGATAAATGAATACATCCAGTTAGTTCAGTCTCTCAGCAGCAAGACCACTGCTGATAAAATGCTGAGCAAGGGATTCCACAATAATTATTTTTTAATGCTTAATAAAGAATGTCAAGATCTGCTTTATGGAAATCAGGTCCAAGACTTGTCTTCCCTTTGCTGTACCTACAAAGTGCAGTCACTTCAGTGCCTGAAGTGACAAGTATTCTCTATGAACTAACAACTCTTGAGATTGCAATCAAGCTTAATTGATAGCTTTGCTTTTTTCCACCTTGTGCCTTGCTAGAGCATTTTATTAACAAATCTTGGTCTTCCAGCTAAGGGGAAACAGATTTGGCAGAGGGTACTGAAAGGTAGAGGAGTCAGGGTACCCAGGAACTTTGTGAAGGTTGAGTGGATGGGCTTAATGTACCTACTCTGCCTTCAGGCACTGCAGATGAAGCTTAAGAGAATGAACAGAAGAAACAGTAACATTTTGTGGGCCCTGCCCTGAGATTTTCAGGTGAGTTTAAGGCAGTTTGGGTCTTGCATTGAAATTTGACATAATCTTTAGTTCTTCAAGATTTGCCTTGCAAGCCTGCAAGAAAAGGCAAGGTGAAACTATCCAACAACTTCATGATTAAGAAAAAAGTCAGTCTTAAAAAGATCAAAATTGTTTTTCCTCTCTGGTCTGATATTTCATCATTTAATCCCAGAGAAGCATTTAAGAATTTAACAAGAACTTCCATCTTCCGAGTTATTTCTCATCCAATTTTATCATGAGGATTTGTCTGATACATTTGATGCAAAACAAAGAGTATTTCTATTATCTCACAGTAATGAACACTTCTCTGCAGTGCTAAATGGGAGCTGTTCACTGTGCAAGGTAACACCAACAGGCAAAACCAGTACTCACAAGGCTTTGTGCTGTTTCTCACCCAGGACTGAGAGGTTCATCCACACCCATGAAGAACAATCCCAACAGTGTCAGCATTCCTGAACCTTTGGAAGATCCATAAATAATCCAGAAGAGAGGGGGAACAGGAAACTTGCCGTTTTTTCATGAGTTCCTCAACAAATTGGAAAGGAAATCTAAGCTCTTGGAAAACAAAACTTTCGGCATGGATGTGTCTGCCAGTGTATTTTATGCCTCTAAAACATTTTATTTCTCTGACACAAAAATAGGTAAAGATTAAGTTAGATCGTTTTGATACGTGATCTGTATTGTTAATACTCAGCTTTCTTTAATATTGCTCAGAACAGTTTACCAACAGGAGAGATTTAATCCTGTAATGAAATAATCTGTATTTTAATATAACCTTTAACTCACATAGAACAACAATTACTGTAATTAGCAATTAATTTTCTGAGGGCTTTAGTAGTTTAGTATTTGACTCTTGCTTTCATCATTTAATGATTTACAGTAATGAGCTGGAACATCAGTATTTTGTACTGAAATGGCCAAAATAGTTGTCCAGGCATCTTTGCCCTCATGTGACAGATCTCAGATGGCTCGGGGAGCAGTTAGCCAAGAGCAATAGACAATGCCATCACTTCTGTTTCAGTTCTACTGAAAAACAACAACAAAGTGATTGCTGTGCCTTGCAGTCAGGGCTCAGTAGCTCTTGGAGGGCTGTTACTTTGCTGAGATTCTGCCCTTTGTTTGAGTTTTGTTTGACAAATGCTTTATAAATGAGCAGAAGAGGTGGTTTATGTTTCATTAATGAGGCTGATAGTGGTTAATTACTGAAGTTACGTAAACAATCCAATAGCAGATCAAGCCAAACGGGTCATTTATGCAGAGAAGATCCAGCTGGAGTAGATGCAATTTCCTTTAACTATTCGGATACCAAACCAGTCACAGAGATCTGGAATCTCCAGTCCAGATGAACAAAGAATTGTGCTGACCTTGAAAATGGATTCTCTCAGCAGGTATCAATCCAGGGAAGCTCTTCCTTCATCTCCGGCTCCCTCACCCATCAAACCCTTGGAGCCAGCTGCCCAGTCTCCACGGAGATTTGCCTGCCCAGAGCTCCCAGTTTGCACTGGTGGCAGTGAGGCTGCACAAGTGCTACAGCAGTGCCCAGGTCAGGCTGCTGTCACCAGATCCGCTTCTTTTCTATGGAAAACACGTGTGTTCCCTATTCCCCACTTCAGTGGCACTCCTGGATGTTGGCTCATGGCATGAACTTGTTCAGCTCCTATTTTCAGGCCATATCTAGGAGGGACACTTTGTGTACTTACCGCTAGTAAAGCAAGCTTGGAGTCTGGGATTATTTCCTTTGCCTCTGAAGTGGCTCTGGGCATGTTACTGACCAGAGACTTCATCAGTGTTTTACAAAATTGATGTATGTATAGAAAAAGAACAGAAAGCAGAGCTGGAAGAGAGCTTAAAAGTCCTTTACAAAAAGTCCTCTTTACAAACCAAAATAACTCAGAGAAAACAATTCTTAAGTTCTATCTGGTTGCCCAAACTGATCTTCAAAACAGCCAGTGGAGAAGACTGTACAAGGAACTTACTCCAGGGCTATTTTTACCACAGTAATTGCTTTCTCTAGTTTGTAATTTAAATCTCCCTTACTCCTAAATAACCTTTCTGGTTTTTGATTATTTACAAGCACGGAAAAGAGTTTATTTTCCTTTTCTTTGCAGCAGTATTTTAGGTGACTCAAGTGTGCCCTCAAGTCTCCCATTTTTGTCATGCTAAGCTTTGAATAGGAACAGTGATTTGTTAAAATAATGTAAATATCTGTATTTACATAAATATGTATATTTAGCCAGTCACCTGATCTGAATCACTGCATGATTATGCAAAATATCTTTATTACTACAGCATGGGAGCTAGAGTAATTAACCTTGGGCTAATACTTAATTACTGCAATTCATTTCTACTACTACTAAGTTTTATATAGTTATTTTATAAACTTATTTATATACTGATTTTAGAAACTTAATTTACCCTGAATCCAGCAGGCTTTATAAACTGAGTAGAATGGGGATTTGATGCCTTTTAAAAACCTGGGCTTCAGGCTTAAGTTCCCTGGAGTCAACAGGCTCTAAATACCTACAACTAATTTAAGCAGTTTATCATTAAGGTGGCTTCTATCAGAAAAAAATGTTAAAAATAAAAGTCAGTAGCATTTAAAAGATAACCACAATATTTCACAAACCTCTGCTTGTTTTTCCAACTTTCTTGAGAAAGGCTGGATGAAAAAGCCAATGGGATATTGTGAAAGAGATACTGCTGTTAAAAAAAATATTTGTTTTATCAACTGTAAAACCTTCAGTCTTACTATTGAAGTTTTTTTGACAACTTGGCAAGTTTCTGTATGAGGCTGTTTTTACCAGAAAGACAAGTGCTGATCATAATTAAGCTTACATCATTATCTTTGTCTCTACTGGATAATCAATGCATTCCAGCCCCCCATCACCACACATGATCAATGCAGGACATCTGAAAACTTAGAAAACCCCATAATATGCTCAAATAATATTTATCAGTCAATGCTGTTTGTTCTTGAAAGACTCAACCACGCCACTCCAAAGACAGATTCCTCAATGGCACATGGAAATAAGCAGCCTTGGGGCTACTCCTCTCTGGAGCCCATGGAATATAAATGTGTCCCTCCTTTGAAGGGTGGTGTCAGTTTACTGTGTACCCATGAAAACTTACAGTCCCAAAAGACTATTTTTAAGTGACTTTGCTGTAAGATACCCAAGGGGAAATTATATTTTCCTTTTCCCATCTAATTCCATGCAGTATCCAACAGAACCAGTTTTTCCTGAGGTGAATGGAGAACTGATGTCACACAGAAGGCAGGTGAGCTCCACCTGGAGTGAGGAGATTTTCAGCCTGCTGGGAGCACTAGAACAGCACAATACCTAAAAAGAAAATTCCCTATCCAAAAGGTCACATCTACCTAGGAAACAACGAACACATCAAATTGCAATACTAATTTATTAGAAGTTATTCATAATGGAAATACTTGGGGTTTTAAGAATGAAATTTTGCTGAGTTAACGGCAACATGAACTTAAGTTCACTGAATATATCAATGAACTTAGTGTGAGCCTGGGGTGTGCTGCATCACCACAGGGATGTCCAGATCAGAACACGGAGGACAAGGTGTTTGGTGTTCGGAGGCCCTGGCCTAATCCAGCCTTTCCAAATTAAATTATTATGTCACGCAAAAATCTCCAAATAATTCTACTGCAATATTTTCCCTGCTTGGGAATTGAACATTTTCCATCGCCACCCCGGACACGTCAAGGTGAAGCAATCAAAATGGGAGAATTTCGAATTCTAGCAAGAAAGCAGAATCTTTTTGCTGGGCCAGGGAGGACTCTGGGGAGCGGTAACGTGAGGGTCCCCATGGCCTCTGTCCCTGATGACCCAGTTCTGATGTGATTTATGTGGGCTCGCAGCTGCCCTTGCTCCGACCCCAGAGGAGCTGTGTGGGAAGTTCGTGTCTCGGAGCCGCAGCGTTGCTCTGGAGTGTCTGGAGCCCGGGCTGTGCACACAAACTGATAAATAGGGAAAGGCCTGCTTTGCTCCAGCTGGAGCAGAGCTGGGACCGGCGCTGCAGCCCGACGGACTCCGTGCTGGCAGAGAGGAGCTCCCTGCAGCCGCCGTGAGTATTTAATTTCCTTCTCTGCATGCTCTGGGCTTATAAATTGGTGCTCAAGCCACGCATCAATTTGCCATGGGAAAATATTGCAGGCACTGGGCTTTTTTCTTCTTTACCTCCTTTTTTCTTCTTTTTTTTAATCATCTGACTAAATGAAAACAGAAAACATGCAGTTTTAAATTTGGTATTCTACTGCCAAGGATTTGTTCCAACAGAACTTCGTCTGACACACAGATTGAAGAAAAACAACTTTTAAATTTAATTATTTGTTTCTCTTCCCAAAAGTACCCAGAAAACTTTAAGTTTAAAACAGTCTCTAACCTCTTATTTTACAATGCATAAAAATTATACCTTTGAAGTAATTATTCACGGAGTAACAATTCCAAAGGAAAATTTCAAGATAATTGCAACACAGTCCATTGGTGAAACAAGCCAGTTCCTATTATGGTTATTACATGACCAGGAAGGAACACATTTAATAGGAAAAGTGGAATTTCTTCAAAGAGCAGCTTTGGGGAGCTTCTTGGCACATTCAAACCAAGAGGAACAGAAAAACCCTTAATGATGCATGTAAGCTGCATACAGGATCAATCAAGTGATCCTACAATTTCCCCTGCAAAATCATTCTTTAATTAAGCAGTGATTACTGAATTGCTTGAGTGAAATTGAATAGATCAGCTGGCATCACACCTACTTGGCACTGATTATGCTCAGTTACATTTTTTTTTTCAGTTTTCGGTTTAAATTTTTGCAAATTAAAAAAAAATAAGCTTTGCCTTCCAGCAGCAAGCAAAGTACAGTGATTAAACCCAAGCCTGAAACGTGCTCTGAGTTCCACTACGTGACTGTTAATGTGCCCCAAGGTGTGCTAGGTGGTGAAGACCTTCAGCTCGAGTTCCTAAAATTCCCTGTCAACAAAAAATTTCCCCATGACTCAACTGTCAAAATATTTACGATAGCAGCTAAAGCACTGTCAGTACTGACCTCTGAAAGGGCTCCCTGTGTCCCTGCTCCATGAAGGATGTATCCCAATAAATTTGATAAGTTGATGATATGTTGCTTTATGATACGGGGTTTTATAGCAATAAAAATGATAAACCCCACATCTTTCACCATAAATAGCAATAAATAGAGGTACAGTTCAGATTCGAGTCTGAATGTGTACATTCTGTTTATGGTTCTACTTTACTTTTATCAATCAATGGCTTTTTTTTTTTTTTTTTTTTTTTTTTTTTTTTTTTTTTTTTTTTTTTTTTTTTTTTTTTTTAGTAGATTCCATTTTTGATAAATTGTCAAGTCCTTCAGTTGGGACTAAGAACTAAATTTCTGCATTAGATGGATAACCAAGCCCTTGAATCAACACGTTCTGGTTTATACTGAACGTTTGTAGTTCAGAAGATGAGGACTGGCAAAACTAAGCCTATAAAAGCACAACATTTTCAAACGTGCTTAAGCCACCTTGAGTGTGGGTCACCTCTTCCAAAAAACACCTGGTCAGGATTTCCCTGTGAAAATGCCCAGTGAAAGAAAAGCAGGAACAGTGTGTGCTTTACACAGATGACATTTTCTGTCAGCTCAGTCTGTGTGAGTGAGGACTGAAGACTCCCACCCTATGTGTGTTTCTGCTCGGGATTCTACAAAATAAGTCATTAAAAAATTCATCTCTTGTTCCCAGTTATTTCCACTTTTTAGGGTAAAGACCTTTATGCATCATCTCTGGGAATGTAGTTAGATTTTTGCTTCTTTTTAAAGCACTCATGCACAAACGTGTGGTTATATTGGGAATACATGGAAAAGAGAAAAAGGGGCACAAATCATTTTGTTTTGGGAATGGCACGGCTGCAACTGCCCCAAACATCCGAACCTGTTGCTCCAATCTTATTTCAACTTTGTCCCAGTTCCTGCTTTGGACATCACACCTGGGCACGTGCAGAATTCCCTTGCCTGGCACAGGGTTAATGTGCATCTGTGTGAGCTGGGGAAATGTCCCGCAGGTCATGGCTCAGTCCCATGAGGTGTGAGGGGCTTGGGATGGCTACAGAACCTTGGGGAGAGCAGCACACAGATCACAAAATCCCAGGGACTGCTGCAGTTTGGAGGAGGCCTCCCTGCTGCTGCCCCACTCACCAGGGGGGAGGCAAAGGTTGGAACACTCAACTCTCACAGTCACTCATAAATAATCAAAACTTGCCTGGCCTAGGAAATGAAGTTC
Organism: Dicrurus megarhynchus; assembly: GCA_013399195.1. Classification (NCBI taxonomy): domain Eukaryota; kingdom Metazoa; phylum Chordata; class Aves; order Passeriformes; family Dicruridae; genus Dicrurus; species Dicrurus megarhynchus. The sequence continues at coordinate 228,468 of VXAD01010752.1, read as the reverse complement.
CTTCCTTACATATCTTATTCTCTTCTTTCTATTTTTTTTTCTATTTTGCTTTAAAGAGCTCAATGCTTTGTTTTATCAGAAGAACAAGCTTGTCAACACTAAATTCTCAACTGTCAGAAAATGAAACTCTTAATGTTCATGCATAAGTCTCATTCTAAGACAGTTCCTCAGGTAACCATTGGATTTACTATTCACACTGTTCTAACATCCTCTTAATTTAAGATTTCAGTTTACAAAGTCTCAGTCTAAGCTGGAAATTCTGTAGTTGCACCTGGTTACTGTTATTAGCCATAAAAATCAGTAAGAAGGGCTAAATGCTTTCTCATAGAATACCTAAGCTGAGGAAACTTTTCCTAAGGAAAATCTACTTCCAAGATTTAGAACATTTAAGCAATTGACCACCTTACATTTGGTACTTCATACTCCCAATATACTGTTTTTATTAGACTGGATCAGTGTAATTTTTTTTTATCTACTTTCAATTATGACTTTTATTTAAAGAATCCACTGGAATTCAGAAACACATTTCTTCAGCAAACACACATTTTTGGGAAAAAATGTAGACTTTGCCCAGGCCAAATTGATCTAACTGATAAGACCTCATGATTCAGTGACTCATTTTGCTCTCAAACAAATATTTACTAGCAGAGATAACAAACCCCCAGCATTCCAGCCTCACTGCATCCTTTCACCTTCTGCTGACAACACGAAGCGAAAGTGGTCAGCCCCACAGCTCTGTCCAGTTTGGGGGAAGGGATGTGTGTTTTTTCCAGTCAGGACTTCAGATTCCCTGGGGTGATCCATTCATTGTCTCAGCTGCAGCAAGGTACAGCTATAGCACAAACCCCACCTTTTGAGTCCTTCAGGGAAGGTCTTTAAACCCAGCTTGCTGTAAATTCTGCAGAGAATCCCATTGCAAAATACAAATTGGATTTGCTGTATTTTCCAAACACTTCCATGCCTTTTTCATCTTTTCTATCCTTCCTGTCTGCTCAGGGAAAGCCTGTGAGTGGTTCATGGGCAAATTGTCTCTTACAGCCCTTGCTCAGTGGGCATCAGGCTCAGCAGAAGTTGAACCTACGGCCACATCTCACACATGCAGAGGGGCAAGGGGGCAAGGAAAATATTCCTACTTACTCCTCTGATGGCTACTCTGTTACCTCTCAATTCTAAGCAATACCGGAGGTTTGCTGTAGGTATGTAAACTCAAACCCAGCTTGTGCCACTGTCCATACTGACTTTTTTTTTTCTAAAACTCTTTTAAAGAGTTTTTAGAGCACACGTTTTCAGAACCTCTGTCTAAATTTGAATTTATAATTCAAATTACTGAAAAATGAGGTAAGTTTTGAACTCCAAGCACAGCAGCTCTTCTCACTGTGTCACTGTGAGCTCTCAGTTGTTATTGGGAATGTCAACGAATCCAGCCAGGAGCCCAGGCTCCTTCAGTGACCAAGGGACAGTGAAAGGCTCTTTAGAGGCAGCACATCCTATAGGAAATCAATATTTTGGTCTTCACTGCATACTTTACACTGCTAAAGGAACACAGGAAGTGTAATTCAGGCAGTGCTTAAGCAAGGCAAAGTTGACTTATACTGCATAAATGAGTACTTACATGACAAAGAACAGATATTCCATGCTGGCCTTTCCATGCTGTTTTCCTTGCTTCAACTCTGCACAAAAGGTGAATGAAATAAAACTCATTAAAAGCCCATCTTTGTGCACAAACAGCACAATCCCACATCCACACTAGAGCAAATGCTCTAATTCATGCCCAAAGCAAGTTTCTTCTATCCAGTGAAGCTCCTTTTAACCTTCCCTAAACTAGAGAATTTACCAGTGATTTGTCCAATTCCCCCACATGGTTTTTTTGTAAAACTCAGAGCAAAACATTTCTAATTATAACTTGGAAATTTAGGAAAGAGTTTTACCCTGAACCTGTAATATCAGGACGCTCAAACATTTTGTAGCCTCATTGAGGGTGTTATGTGACTTCACACAGACATCTGATTTTCTTACGATCTGAAAACTCTCCCATATTCTGGAGTTTTCTGGTTCTAGCTCTGTGTCTAACCCTACCCAGCAATTCCTTCCCATGGGATGTTTCTCTTCCTTTCCCCTTTCTCCAGGTTGCCATTTAAAGGCTGATCCCCCAGCAGAGTGAATGAAGCAGTGCAGCTGGGAGCAGAACATGGCCAACACGTTTGGCACCGTCCCCGACGGGTACGGCCTTCCCGAGCCCATCCAGTACTATGGTGAGTAAAGCAAGTTTTGTACTCTGAAAAACTCCCACACCTGTGGGAATTTCTTTTTTTTTCTTCATTTTAATTGATCTTTAAAGCACTTGAAAGCTCTTATCAAGCTCGTACTGGAAGTGTATTGAACTCTATTACTGTGTGCTCATAGAGACTTTTGAGCACAATGTGATTATTCTGACTGAGCATTCCATATAAACATTCCCAGTGCTGTCTCCCTTTGACTTGCATGCAGAAGACACAGGTTTTATTACAGTATTCCAGATACATTATAAATAGATAATGCCTGTTCTGTACCTTATGTAACTATGATTGCAATAACTAATTTAATTCTGGAAGACTAAAGGCAGGACCCAAAGCCCACTAAAAGGAAAAAAACCTCCAAACTGTTTTAAAAAATCTTTCCAATTTGTTTTTATAGAGATTTTAATAATCCCAAAGGAAGAATGAAACATGATGCGTGTTGCACAGGCTTTCTTTGGTATAGCTGTGTGTATTTAAGGGAGGCTGGATAAAATTAAAACTCAACAGACAGAAAGGCAGGAAGAAATTGTCTTTCTCTACATTTTACTAAACTAAAATCTCATAACTATAAAGACACATGTGTGGGAAAACACCAAACAAAACAAGTGTCTGCTTTTTACTCCTCTGAAGTTCAACTTTAAGACTCCTGTCACAGTAATTTTTAGTACTCTCTAATTTCTACATCATTTTTCTCAGACCCTTGTGCAACATTTTCAAAATGATGCCTGAGGTATCTATCAGTAACAAACACCTCACTCATTAAAAAATTCACTTACGGAAGATATTTGACTGTAGTGTGAACAACTAATAAAAACAACCCTAAGAGTAAGATCCGAAGGCTGCTGTGCCATCAGATGACAAGTGATACTCAATTATCTACTAACACTAATCCAGCGGCATGCACATGATATTGCTTAAACCATTACTGAGCCATTTTTGCTACATCTAAGATTTCACTTAAGAACATTACAGGTGGCACATTTAAATAGAATGTGTCAGATTTCCCCTCTGAAAATGTGTTCCTCTAATATTTATGTTACTAAATCTATAAAACATTTTTAAACTTTGGAGCAGCTGATGTCGAGATATTCTCCAGGCTTTTATTCCACTTTCGATTTCCCCCGTGACAGATGTTTTACCGGAGCACATCAACTACCAGCTGCAGGACCCGGATTTCCAGGCTGCCCCTTACTGCCAGTACTCAGCAGTCCCAGTTCCAGCCCTGCAGTCCCAGCCTGCCCCGTCCCCATACGGCTCCTACAGCCTGGACCCCCCGTACAGCGACGGGCCCTGTGTCGGCAGCAGCTGCGAGCTCAGCAAAGGCCCCTTCCTGGCTCCCCACGTGGAGGATGGGGGGTACCAGGGGCTAAAGAGGCCCAGGTTAAACCACTCGGTGAGGCTGAAGGGACAGGAGGAGCTGTGTGTGGTGTGTGGGGACAAGGCCTCGGGGTACCACTACAACGCACTGACCTGCGAGGGCTGCAAAGGTGAGCAAGGACGCAGGGCCTCAGTGCAACCTTCCACAGCTGGGATTGAGGCAAACAGATTTGGCTGGGTTTTGTGCTGGCGTTTCTACAGTGGCTTTTAATTTATCTAATGAACCCCTTATCTAACACGCTTACTCCAGATTCAGATTTTTATAACATTCTTTGGAGAAATATTTTCACAGTCTGTATTTAATATGAGAACTTTAGGCATCTCATTTTTGCATTGATGACTTGCTAGAATAGTGTCAGTGTAAGCAGGGGCTGGTTTTCTCATGAACATTTCTTAAAGATTTACTTCAGTGTTATTAATTTTACTTATTAAAATTGAATAAAAGCAAGTAGTAATTGCTTGCTCATCATATTTTAACTTGTTGGTATGGGAGCTGTCTTATGAGGGGCAGCTCCGATCTCTGCTCCCTGTGACAAGGCACAGGACCCCATGGAACATGGAGCTGTGCCAGGGGAGGTTTAGGTTGGGTATCAGGGAAAGGTTCTTCCCCCAGAGGGTGCTGGGCACTGCCCAGGCTCCCCAGGGAATGGGCACGGCCCCGAGGCTGCCAGAGCTCCAGGAGCATTTGGACACAGCTCTCAAGGACAGGGTGGGATTGTTGAGGTGTCTGTACATGGCCAGGGGTTGGACTGGATGATCTTTGTGGGCCCCTTCCAGCTCAGCATATTCTATGATTCTATGTATGGAAAACATCAATTAATATCAGTCAGAAAGAACTGGACATAACCATGTTTTTAAAAAGCAAATTTAAAATCAAGGTAATGTTTCCATTTAAAAAACCCAACCAAACCCAGAAGACACTTTTAAATCATTCTGAGATGAACCTGCTTAGATTGCTTCAGCCATAACCTGGGCCTTGTTCCCAGGCTTCTTCCGGCGCAGCATAACCAAGAACGCCGTGTACCGCTGCAAGAGCGGGGGGCACTGCGAGATGGACATGTACATGAGGAGGAAGTGCCAGGAGTGCCGCCTCAAGAAGTGCAAAGCTGTGGGAATGCTGGCAGAATGTAAGTGCTCCTTCTTGCTGGATTCTTTACTAGTCACCGCGGATAAAACCTTTTCCAAAGTCGGTCCCGTCCCAATGATACTGGTCTAAACTTCATTTGGCTGTAGGAAAACAAACTTTGGAGACTGTAGCACCTGTAGCATCTTGGTGTGCAGAAGCCAGCAATGCTTGGGAAGTATCCCCTCACCTTAAGAGAACTGTAGTTCAAAGACAGTACAAGAAAAAAAAGAAAGTACTAACAAGAGAAGATAAATATCCTGAGTCTTGTCAGGACAGCAGTGAGCAGAGCAGATGAGCTTTCGGGTTTGGGGGAAAGAAATAAATAAAAATGGCATGATGGGCTTTGATGAAAAATTCTGATGCCTGTGCATCAGAGAGCCACAAGGACAAAGATGACTGCAGACCCTCAGGCCTTTGGTGGCTACTGAACATCAGCTCACCTGATAAGTAACACACGGCCACATTCTCTAGGAAACATAGTTCATTATAGCTGACAGCTTCTGTGATGCAAGACTGCAGTTATCTCTAACAAAAGTGATGATTTCAAACTGTAATTAATTGAAAATACAAGCATTGATGGCCACCTCACATCTCACAGGTTTGCTGACTGAAGTCCAGTGCAAGTCGAAGAGACTCAGGAAGAATTTCAAGCAGAAGAGCAGTTTCCTTTGCAACATAAAGCTGGAAGATGAGGGACTGAATAGTAAGCAAGTATCATCTACAACAAGATCTGGAAAAGTGGGATATTTTTCTATTTAAAATATCTCTTTTTGTCACTTATTCTTACCCCAAGTCATTGTCACTTGATTGGTTTCTTTTTTTAACAGATCCCAGAGAAGATGGAACTTACTCCAGGAGAACATCAGCTTCTTGACCACATTGTAGCAGCACACCAAAAATACACAATTCCCCTTGAGGAAGCCAAGAAGTTTGTAGGTATCCAGCACACCCAGCCTGCATTGCTAAGTTATTGTTGTCATGTATTTTGGCTGTATCCCATGTCCAAATGCCCTTTCATGCAGCTACAGGAAACTGCAAGTCCTGAGGAAAGTTTTCTCCGTCTGTCTGAGACAGCTGTTGTCCATGTCCAAGTGTTGGTGGATTTCACAAAAAGACTCCCAGGTAAGCTTCTTCCTTTGGGGAATGTTAGAAGAACCAAACCAAACCGATGGCATGAACCTGAGAAAAATACAGGCTTAGAGAAAAGGCTTTAAACTGATTATTTGTACTTCTAACTTGCCACTTATGTGTCAAGAGGACAAACTAGAAGCCTTCAGTTCAAAACTTTGCTATAATTAGATTTATTCTCCATTTCTGCCATGGAGTGCAGACATTTTCTGGAAGCACGTGGACCTCAAAATACCACCTTGAGGGAATTACTATCTCACCACATCCTCTGAAATCCAGTTGAGTTTGCAATTTATCATAATCATCAAAGGAAAAAACAGATGTTCCTTCAAAGGAAAAGGCAGCACAGAAGGGACTTACCAGGTGTTCTTATTCATATTTTCCTTTCATAAAGGACAAAGGAACATGCAATTAAATTCACTGTATTTCAGTGTAAAGTTGACAAAGCAACATTTGATAGGGAGGGTGATAATTTTTCTTTGTAAAACTCACTGACAAAGGTCAATCACCACATCTAAAGCAGGTATTTGATGTAATTTAGCATCTCTGTGGGACAGAGCTGAAGGAAGAGATGTCTGTTTTCTTGTGTTACATATCCTGCTTTGATCAGGTTTAAGAAAAAATCATTTAAGTTCCTTTGCTCTTGAATTACAAGTGCAGACAATGAGCTTGTCAAAAGATGAACACAATTTCTAAAAAGAAAATAATGTAACACTGAATGAAGGGGAGTATCCAGTCACTAAACAATGTAGCAAATTTATTAGGTATTAGGCCACGTGATATTTATCAGATATTAGGAAGAAGGTTTTGATAACGTCTTGCTTAGTCCCAAAATTTTTACTTGTATCTTCCTGTGACTCCTTTAACACTGAAAACTGCCCCCTCCATTTTTTTTCCTTTTTAATTGTCTAACCTGCAAACTAGCAGGAAAGATCCCAAGTCTTTGGCACATGTATCATTTAACTATGGCTCCTCCTTTCCAGTAAAGGCATTTATTTTAAAAAAATATCATTTTTTGCACACCATGTTGGGGGCTTAAAGGCAACCCCAGCCTTCCTTGATTGTGAACATGCACCTTTCTCTGCAGGGTTTGAGAGTTTAGCCAGTGAGGACCAGATTGCTCTGCTGAAAGGGTCCACAGTGGAGGCGATGTTCTTGAGATCAGCCCAAATTTACAACCAAAGAATGAGCGAGTGCCAGCCATCCACCAGTGAAAGTATGTTTGAAATACCTGACTTGCATCACTGTGGGGTGGGTGGATAATATCAGCTATATTAATTACGTATTATATATTGTGTCAAATTTAACACAAGAGACCTTGACCAACAAAAACGCAACCAAAGAACTTGGAGCCAGATGCCAAAAAGGATTTTATACCTGCATGGATCTGGAAAAAATTCATGCCTTTTCAGCAATGATACAGACAAATATTTAAGATCACTTTAAGCTTGATTGGGAACTGTCATCTGCCTTGTTCCAGGTCATGTAAGACTTTCTGATCACGGGACATGTTGTCATGTTCAAAACCTTGATAAAAACAATATTTATTCCATGGAAATGTGTCATAATGAAGAGAGGCCAACTTCTACTACTACCACAGGTAACAGAGGTCTCAGAATCTAAATACTGTGAATCTTTTGATTTACTGGCCCTATTTTGGATTACATTGAGCTACACTGTCCCTGTGGCCACTGCTCCAGCTCCTTTCGTCTCTTCTTCCTCTCCTCTCCCTTTCCTTCTTCTCTCCCTCTCCCTTGAGCTGCTCTGGTATTACATCCTCAGGTATTACACACTGGCATTCCATCCTCATGGCAGGAAGAGGTGTGTTCACATTTGCTTATATCCCACTATAAAGCCTTGAGTTATATATACATTCAAAGCTCCACAGTACAACTGAAATACAGCTTCTGTTACTATTTTAGCAATTAACATTGTTTTCACAAAGTATGCTAACTATTTCATGCAATGGAACAGCCCCGAGCCTTAAAAGATTCCCTGAATCACTGAATTACAGAATCACAGAACGGGTGAGGTTGGAAGGGACCACAGTGGGTCACCTGGTCCCACCTCCCTGCTCCAGCAGGGTCATCCCAGAGCACATGGCACAGGATTATGTCCAGATGGGTCTGGAATATCTCCAATGAGGGAGACTCCACACCCTCTCTGGGCAATCTGTTGCCTCACAGGAAAGAAGTTCTTCCTCAAGTTCAGGTGGAACTTCCTGTGCATCAGTTCCTGCCCGTTCCTCTGGTGCCATTGCTGGGCCCCCGGAGCAGAGCCTGGGCCCTGCTCAGAGCCCTCCCTGCAGAGGACGACACACAGGCCTGAGGGCCCCTCTCAGCCCCGGCTCCCTCAGCCTTTCACAGAATCACGGAATCACTTAGCTTGGAAAAGACCTCTAAGATCATGGAGTCCAACCATTCATTTCCTTGTAAGAGAGATGCCCCAGTCCCCTCATGACCTCCACAGCCTCGGCTGGACCTGCTCCAGGAGCTCCACGTCCCTTGTCCTGGGGAGCCCAGAACCGGGCACAGATGGATCTAGGGAGGGTCACTTTGCATCCTTCAGGCAAAGATGATTTGCAACTGTTTCTGCACTGAAATGACATCCTCATTACTCCGCACGTTTGTTTTTTCTTAACAAAAAAATGTTGGGTTTTTCCATTTTCAAGGCATAACTGAGGAGTTCATCACCGCCCTGTTCTACTTCTACAGAACCATGGGGGAACTCAAAGTGACCGAGACCGAATACGCTCTGCTCGTAGCAACAACAGTGTTCTTTTCAGGTAAGCTGGGAAGGTGACGAGCTGTCACTTGCCCCGGGGGAGCTCCCATTTGTCCCCTCAGGGGCGGCGGCGCCGGCCGGACCCTGAGGGGCGGCGGCGCCCGGAGGATCCCGCTCACCGCGCTCTCCGTGCCGCCGCTCTCCCGCAGACCGCCCGCTGCTGAGGGACAAGCGCCATGTGGAGGAGCTGCAGGAGCCGCTGCTGGGGATCCTGTACAAGCACTCGAAGCTGCAGCACCCGCGGGACCCGCAGCGCTTCGCGCGGCTGCTGGGACGCCTCACGGAGCTGCGCTCGCTCCGCCACGCCCACGCGGGGGCGCTGCGCGCGCGGGACCCG
>VXAD01010752.1:102111-219435 GCA_013399195.1 Dicrurus megarhynchus | reverse complement strand
GTCGCAGCCCGTGTCGGTGGTGGCGGCGATGTCGGTGTCGGTACAAGTGTTGGCGTCGGTACCAGTGTCGGTGCTGGCGCCGGTGGTGGTATGGGTTTGGGCGCCACTCTCAGTGCCGGTGTCAGTGCTGGTGTTGGTGCCGGTTGTCGCTGCTGGTGTCAGTGTCGGTGCCAGCGTTGGTGTTGCTACCAGTGTTGGGGCCGGTGTCGGGTGCTGGTATCGGTACCGGCGGCGATGTCGGTGTCGGTGTCACCACTTTTCTCCGGGCCCACGGAGAAAGAAAACCCGTTCAAACCGCTCGTTCCGCCGCGCCTGAGCTCCGGGCAGGGCCCGCGGCCGAAGCCCGGCGAGTGCTCGGGCCGCGGGGCTGTGTCAGGTAAATGGTGCCACCCGGCTGAGCTGCGAGCGGGCGGGGGAGGGGACAGCCCTTCCAGGGACACGGGGACACTGCTGAGAGCCCCCGGGCAGAGCCCTGACCCGAGCACACACATTCTGCCCTGTCCCGGGAAGTGTCCAAGGCCAGGTTGGACCGGACTTGGAGCAAGCTGGGATAGTGGAAGGTGTCCCTGCTCATGGCAGGAAGTGGAACTGGATGACCTTCAAGGTCCCTTTCAAGCCAACCCGTTCCATGGTTCTGTGTATGTGTGAAATTCACTGAACTCATTTCTCTGCAGACTGCCAAGATTGGTGCTGGAGGGAACATCTTCCGCTTTAATTTCAGAGACTTCTGCTGTTATTCTCTAGCAAGACTGAAGGAAATCATCTTCTCAATCAACTGCTCTGTGTTGGAACTGCACATCACCGATGATAAATCCACATTTGATGTGGGTGATTCAGCAGTGAGCAGTGCCCCACTTGGATGCTTGCACTGGCTTTGAAGTCCTGCTTACACCAGACCAAATGTGCAGTGAAAACGTTCTGTCACCACACAGAGTTATGTGAATTTTAAAAATTACTGTTTCATGTTGAGGCTCCTTATGGAACATGTTTAGATTTAAATGTGATGTTCTGACAGGAGATGAGTTACACTATTTATGCTATTTTTTGTGACTTGAAAACCTTGTAAAATGGCATTTTCATACCAAAACTAATTAGATGTGGTGTTTAGAACTACCCATGGAGTAAAGAAAAAAAATAAATATCAACTACTGGACTTTAAAGGAATAATTTTGCCTCCTGAATCCTTTATCATGTACACAGACAAGCAGCAGCTGATGAGTTCTCATCATCAAAACCTTCCACTCTGGCCGCAGTCTATAAAGCAAACTACAAAACACCAGTGGTTTGGAAAGCAACTGGGAAGTATGAAGTAAGCGAGTTCCAAAGCCATTACCAATTTTGGTAATTTTCAAAATTGCAGGCAGTTGATTTATTAATTAAAAATTGTATTTTCACATTAGCTGTAATTTTTTTCTTCTGGATTTTATAATCCTTCTTTACAAATCTACCCGTAGGAAACTAACTCTGAAGTTTGTGCAGGGGTTTAACAAATGCCCAGACGATGATTTTAATTTGCCATTTTGTCCCTGTACTGTGGCAAAATCACTGATTCAGGTAAAACTAAAAAAAATTTTACCTTGCACATTCTTTAAAATTTTTTTATATTGTCGAGTTTTAATATTTATGAATAGTCCAACAGTTTCATAGCTGTAAATGTTAAATACAGTTTCACTGTTAGTTTTTTTTAAAAATACATTGATCAAAATCTCTTCATAGTTCAGATATGATTTCACAGCAAGTAAAACTTTGCTCTGAAGCAGATGAAGAAGTCAGTAACGCATCAACTCTGCTTATCTAAATTCTTAGGGCCTCTTAATTTGTTCACAAACAGTGCCTAAAGCATTATTCAGTGGATATTTCAAGACTAAATAAGTAGTCAAAGGGGAATAATAATCTTCTGTTTCCTGTTTATGGCTGAATCACTTAGAGGAGTCACAATATAATACTGAGAGATTATTATATTGTGATATTATATCACAATACAATACTGAGAGATTATTATATTGTGATATTATATCACAATACAATACTGAGAGATTCAGCAAGAGTCTCATACTTTGTGGTGGCCCCGTGTAAAGAGAGGCCTTTCCCCAGCAAGGGAGCCCCAAATCCCTCTCTTTGGTCTGTTTTATTTGTTGTTAAATGCACAGTACCTTGTAGTGACAGTGTGGGTTGGTACCTACTGTGTCATGAATGCAGTTCTAGAACAGTGACAAAACTTGATGCAATATTACAAGTATTTCCTCCCAGACCTCAAGCTTATTTTGATAACTTGAGAAAACTCACATGTTGTATCTTAGCTGAACGAGAAGGATGTAACCACTGGCAGAATTTAAAACTCCAGTACAGGGAATGCACGTACAGGCACTTCCAGGGACATGTAATTGCCACTCAACACTACTGAAAGTCATTTCCCAGTGGTGTTTACAAATCTGTGTTGTATAAAGCTGCAAGAGCAGAGTGTGCAAAATAGAATGTGGAAAATAACAAGTCTGAAGAAATCTTACTGTTAGGACTCACCCAGGAGTGACAAGCTGAATGCAGTGTGCCTTGCTTCTACCAGGAGTATCTTGGAGAGGAAGAGTTCCTGAGGAAAAACAGCTTTCCCTTTTCCTTCCTTACAGCCATTTTCATTTTTAGTTGGAATCTGAGAGTGCCTTCCCTGTCTGGAGGCATTCACCTGGCAGGTCTTAGGCTGTCACACCTGGGGCAGACTTTTACCTTTAGCATTATTATGATCCTGGGCTGATATCCATTCATCCTTGACAATACTGCAGAAGGCTTCTGGATTGTCTTTGGTGGTGGTTTGTTGTTTGGTTTTTTTGTTTAGCTTTGCCCTCAGCACAGTGATTGTGTATCTCAGACTAACAGAAATATCTAGCACTTTCCAAAGAAATGAAACCAAATCCAAAGGGCTCTATTGTCTGAGCCAAACAGGAAATAGGATTATGAAGTCTTTTCAGACCATAAATGGAGATTGCTGGCATATGATATGTAACAAAGAGATTTGCTGTTTTAATCTGTGGTTGATAGGAAATGCTGCAGCTAATCCTAGGAAAGAAGGAGAAGAACAGTCTCTGAATCTATAAATTTCAGAGAAGAGAGCTGTGTTTTGGGCTGTTACAGAGACTGGCAATAGGCAGATTAGCTTTGGAAATTCAGCAGCTACAGGCTGTTTAAATGCAAAACCTGGCAAAAACACTTGTTTCTATGGCAGCATATCAGGATCTTATTTCCTTTTATCAGTGGCGGGCTGCAACAGGATGGGGTTGGAAATAATTCCTCTTCCAGAATACTCATCTTTAAGAATCTGATTGCTTTTGTCTGTTTTTCATCAGCAGAGCTTCCAATTCTTGGTTGTTTGCAAGTGTGGACATGTTTTTACTTTACGGTTCCATATTTCGTGGAAATAAGAGTGGCCCTGCTCTGTAAGTAACCTGCTCATGAGATCACCAAGTTTTCTTTGTGTTGTACCACTGCCAGGGGCAGAGTGAGTAGGAATAATGTCTGATAACTTCTCATTGTTCCTACTTTTATTTTAGGCATTGGTCAGTGACAGAGAATCCTATTAAATTACTGTTATATATGAGCTTCTGGTATGCACTGAATTTCTGTAGCCCATTACAGAGACTCCTGGGGAATTAACCCAAGGTTTTTATAATTACTAAATTCTATTTACAGATATCACTTGAAACACTTCCTGTAGAACATCAGTACACCATCATTCACTTAATGAAAGTGTAAAATCACTGATGTCAGGGAATGAATTGGTTTAGTTAACAGAAAGGTTAAAGATAAATAATTAACAGTGTAACTGGCTGTTCCAGAGCAGGGCTGCAAAGCTGGGCCATAAAAGCACATTAAAAATTTCTGTCACTGAGTCTCTGCAGGTCAGCAGGAGGGCAACCAAAGAAACGGATCCATAAGCATCAGACTATGGATGATGGATTTTAGGAAACTGTATGGAAGAAGCCTCAGGCCCTCACAGATTGTGACACTGGACTTTGTTGTCCTGCCAGTCTTTTGTCTTGCTGCTCCCTGTAGCTCATGGGATCTCGCTCCCATCAGAGAGGTCAGTAGTGAATGAGCTCCATGGTCATAGTCAGAAGGACAATCCAGGAGGTTTTTTACCAGCTTGATAGTTTGTGTAAATTACTGAAGATATGTGAATACCACCCTGGTGCTCTTTAGATGGGCAGGATAGTGGTGCCAGCAAGGGAGAGGGAGCAGCCAAGAGATTCTGTGACCATATCAGCATGGGGCTGAACTGATAAGCAGCAGTCACATTGGTCCCAAGCTCCACTCCGACTAATTTATTGCCCTTCCAGATAAATGAATTTTTATTCTTAATACCTGGTCAGGTATTTCTCTAGTGCACTGCAGTGTGTTGAGAGGCTGGGTAAAAACATTGCAGTGAATAAAGGCACTGCTGAGACTATACTGACTGCTCCAGTGGTTCCAGCATTCAGTATCCACTCTGGGCTCTGCCTGACAGCTCTAAAACTTCCTGACAGGGAGGCTCTGGACAGATGGAACCAAAGACATTGCATCTGTGCAATTGCCTTAACAACCAAATCTGTAATCACTGCAAACAATGAAATTGGGTTTGTGTGGCATGACCTATTTTATGTAACAACAGTAATCATGTTTTCATCTGTTAATTCTTTATTGCTCAAATCCTGTATCAATTTTCTGTTATTTTACCTGGCTGGTGGAGAGTGACCTGGGTCAACACTCCCTCCTTAAATATGGCCATAGTATTAGCACTTTCTTTTAATGTTTTAAAATTTCCTCAGTATTCCAGACTTGTTGAAATGAGCATTAGTTAACTAATCATGTTGAGTTTAAAATATTTATTCTATAATGATTTATTTAATAATTTTTGTTGTATGGTTTTCAGTCACTATGTTTTCAAAAGCACAAGTACTTGCTGAAGCCTTTGCACTTACTCTGCATTAACAGCTTGTCTTCATCTTGTAATGTTTCCTGACTTTATTATTGGCCTCTGGCCTGGCAAAAGTGTTTTTCCTACTCTTCAGCTCCCTGTACAAGTTTTCTGCATTTTCTCACCTCTAACAGTTATTGTTGGTTTTCTCTATTTTTATTGCTATGGTTTTTATTTTTGCCGTCTCTTTTTCATCTTCATCATGACTTTAAAGCATTGTTATAATTTGCTACTGATGTTTGCAGACATTTCCCTAAATCTTGTTAAAGCAAATTCTTAAACCTTTTATTTTACCCTAGTCTCAATCCCCCCCTTCTTACACCCATTTTTCTCAACTCAGAGAAATTGGCACTTTGAGGCAGTAAATAGGACATGTCCTCACACTCTGACCTGTTCTCTCCTATGTTCTTATAGGGGGTGTTGAGACACCTTAAACCTGGCTGTGGGGGTCTCCAGGGTGCACAAATCCAGCTCCAACTGCCTACAGCAGTTCTTAATTCTTTAGAGGAAAGAGTCAGCTGTGCATGCAAGGGTCACATGTGATATTTTTGCTTTAGGAATGCTGTTTTTAAATTTACTTTGAGTGCTTTTTGTCCTCTCCAGGTTTTAGTTTTATGAATTGTGTTCTTTTCCTTCCAGGTTCTTTGCATCCTTTGAAATACACTTTGTATTTCCCAAGAACAAACATTCTTTTCTGTGATTAAAGCTTTAAACAACCAAGCCCATACACATATATGTAGTGTGTATGTGTATGTACAGTGTGTATATATACACATATACGTTATCTACGTGTGAGTTGTGCAGTGTATACTGAGAGAACCTGAGTGTTTGTATTTCAAATATGGCAGAAAAATACAGAGCTAAATAACATACTGGAGTTGTAGCAAAGTGAGTGTTACACTCCTGTTGCTAAGTGAGATGGACAGATATTACAAAGAGTACAATTAATACTCTGCTCATGTCCCTGAGCCAGAAAGAGGTTTAAATATAATTATATTTAATTCCCGAGAAATTATATGGTAGAAATTAACCCAGAATTAAAGATTCAATGAAAACAGAAAGCATTTGGCCAGTCTTAACAGAACAAAACCTCTATTATGTTATCCAAAAAATGCTTGAAAAATTAGCCCAGGACACAGACCTGTGTGTGAAAACCACAGGAAAAGGAGACACTATTATTCAGGAATTAGCTGAACGCCAATTGGGACCGACTGGGTAACTCCTCCAACAGCTCAAAGTGACCACATTTACCACCTCAAACTCATGTTTTCTGTATTTCTTATGGCTATGTAAATCAGGAAATGTGGTTGACCTGCATAAGACATCCATCAGATCAAATTCCAAATGGGAGTTAGGTGATTACCAGGAAGGGCACGTGTTCCCAGAGCTGCAGGCAGGGAGCTCAGGGAAAGGCTGACAGAGAATAGTGGCTTTCTCGACCTGTTCTGCCTCTTGCTCCCCCAAGTGTGAGTATTTTTCCTCATTGTTTCATTGGTATTGATGCAGTATTTTGCTTCTTACTGTGCTGTGAAGAGTGGTTTTGTAAAAGTTTTTTCCTTACCAATTAGTATTGAGTGAATTGCTTGTTACTTCAATATTTGCTGAGTAGGTTCCAGGCCAGACAACTTCTGAGTGCGTTCTGCTTGAGCAGGTAAGACAGGCTGTGCCTGAGCAGGCTGTAGAGCAGTAGGTTTGATTCCAGATTTGTTGCTTCATGGGCACGGCATAGACTTAGAGAATCCCAGAATGGTTTGGGTTGGAAGGGACCTTAAAGCTCATCCCATCCACCCCCTGCCATGGCAGGGACACCTTTCACTAGATCATGTTGCTCCAACCTGGAACAGTTCCAGGGATGGGACAGCCACAGCTCCTATGGGCAACCTGTGCCAGCATCTCCCAGCTGTGTCTGCCTGGTAAGGAGCAAACAGAGTGAACCAGACCTTGTTAAACCTTAGCAACACACAGGTGTAAAACTCATCATCTGTGAACTCCATATCCATGCCAGCCTTCCTGCCATGGTCTTGCTGTCCTATGGAGTGATTAAATTAATCAATAATGACAACTTTTTTAAAGCACTGGTTAGTTTAAAAGCCTGAGGAGAGAATGACTCTCAATATAATTAGATTTCCAGCTCCAGTTTCCCGGTTAGGATATTATGGACATGTTTGTTCCTATCACATTTGCTTTATGGTTCAGTATGAATTTTCAATAGATGACTTAGTGATAAGAAAGCAGCAATTCAGATGCAATTATATAAACAACAAGATCAGCCTGGAATTAGCCTGGAGAGTATAAAGCACACACAGAGCTTGTGCTGGGTCACTGCCTCTCCCGGCTCAAGGCAGAATCAGGCTCCTGTAATAGGGAAGAATTCTGCTGACAAGAGGTTGGTCTTTCCAGACTGGTGTTGTTGCAGCTACAGGGTAAACCAGCCTGTGTAATGTATGGCTTTGCTATGGGAAACTGGCAGCTAGAAGAGACTAGAGGGTGATGTCCAGATGTTGGTAGACGCTGTCATTTAAAGTTTGTCATTTAGAGGCTCTAGAGTTGTTCCTGAAATTGTCTTGGAGCTAATCAAGGCTTTGTTCTTGGGATCCCCCCGCAGGTCTGAGAAATGAGGTCAGCACAACAGACAGATAAAGCAGGATTCATTGAGTTGAATTCTTTGCTGATATTCTTTATTGTAATTTGCTTGAATCTATTATTTAATTCATGGCAGTGTTCCCATCTGATCATGCCTCTAAGCCACTGGAAATTGAAAAATCCAGTTTTATGCCTGATATGCACAGCCTTGTCTTTTTCTCTCTTTAACATTTTATAAGATGCTTTCTTTAGAAAATTATTTTAAAACAGTGAGATTATTTTAATATCTCTGGCTAATTCTAGAGCTCATGTTCTCTTACATGTCCCACTTTCAAACCTTTCAGCTCCTATTATTTGTTCTGTGTGAGGATTTTATCACTCATTAGTGAGAAGTTCCATGTAATACGCTTTAGTGGGGGGAAAGTGAATTTGTTCTATGTTGTTAATGGCCTCTTTGCCCGTGTTCTCTGCTTAATGGTCAGTATTATTTCAGTAAGGTCTGAGATTGGAAAGAAATTGTCAGGCTGTAGCTAGAAGCATTAAGATTACTCCAAGTCTGTGACTGTCCTGGCTGTTCCTGTCGAATGCTGAGGACAGGGCTGGAAGGCCTGTCCCATTTTACCTGTGGTTTGCTCTGTTTTTTCTTCCCCATCCAGCATGAGTCCCTTCTTTGTGATGTCTCTCCTCTTTGGCCTGACTTTTGGACAAACAGCATCACTTTGTGCTCCTTCTGAGTACACAATCCATGTGGAGAAACGGGAGTGTGCCTATTGCCTGGCCATCAACACCACCATCTGCGCTGGATTCTGCATGACTCGGGTACGAAGCACTGCTCTGCTCTGGGCAGATGTTTCTGTAACAGCCACCACTGCAAACCAAGGGTCTGTTCTCCCAGAAAATAGTGTATAAATTATTTAATTCTCATAGAGTTTATCACAGGCAGAAAAACTGCACTGTCACCATGTTTTCAGGTTAGTTTTTTGCAAAGGTACGGATGAAAAATATCAAGCCTCTGGATCTATGGAGTTGACAACACCAGTGGCACAGCAGAGACCTGACTGCTGCTGCCACTGCAGAGCTTCTGTGGGCAGTTTGTGAGGGTAGGATGGAACAGGTGAGGGGCAGATTATACTGGGTCACTCTTAATTAATGTAAATAACTTAGGTAACTTCTGCTCCCACTGCTGTTATCTCAGCTGGCTGTGGGGGCAACTCTGCAGCAGCCACACCACTGCACACAACTCCACTGTTCAACACAGCATTTGGAGTTCTAGCTTGGGCAGCAGGGAGCCAGAAGAGATCACAAAGCACAGGGAACACTCTGAGCCAAGTGGATTAGTTAGACCATAAAAACAAGGTGAATGTATCTGTGTGGGGAGGGAGCCCCGGTCACAGTCAGAGCTCTGAACTGAGTAGTGCCAGAGCCAGGCTCAGCGTATGAGCTTTGGTCTCTGCTCTTCACAGGGCATTCTGACACACGTGTGCTTCCATGAAACAACGCATTTCTCTTCCCTTTGTAGGACAGCAATGGCAAGAAGCTGCTCCTCAAGAGTGCTCTGTCCCAGAACGTGTGCACGTACAAAGAGATGCTGTACCAGACAGCACTGATCCCGGGCTGCCCTCACCACACCATCCCCTACTACTCCTACCCCGTGGCTGTGAGCTGCAAGTGTGACAAGTGCAACACTGACTACAGTGACTGTGTCCGTGAGAGGGTCAGGACAAACTATTGCACTAAGCCACAGAAGATCTGTAACAAGTAAAGCTTTCAATGGAATGCGAGTGAAATGTACTGCTCTGCTCACACCTGAACAGAAATAAAAGTGTACTTCATATTTGGTTTGCAAACTGGTGTGCACAAAGATTTATTCTGAAGGTGTATCATTGTTGCTTCAATTAATTGGGTATTCTGAGACAGGGAGAAAAGAACCATAAAGGCTGCATGTTTGTATTTAGAACCCACATGAGTTTACTTTGGGGAAGAAGGAGACATGACTGTGGGGATGTATCAGCCTTTGCTGATAAATCCCAGATATTTTGTAAACAGATGCTCAGAGATGCAATATATTGACATATTTCAGAATTTGATATTGATTTATTTCAGAGTTCACACATTTCACTTGATGTATTTCAGAGTTAAAAAAGAGGCCACACACACTCTTGGTATTGAACATTTTAAATAGATTTTGACACATACTTACAGC
Organism: Dicrurus megarhynchus; assembly: GCA_013399195.1. Classification (NCBI taxonomy): domain Eukaryota; kingdom Metazoa; phylum Chordata; class Aves; order Passeriformes; family Dicruridae; genus Dicrurus; species Dicrurus megarhynchus. The sequence continues at coordinate 209,704 of VXAD01010752.1, read as the reverse complement.
CTTCAAATTAGCAACAGTATTTTTCCATCTATGTAATTTTAGTTTAGACACTGTAGATCTGTGTCCTCCCCACTGTTGTCCAGACCTGTGTTTATTGGGAATGCTTCTTTATGGCTCTACAGGAATGGCATAACCCCCCCTGTCCTGCTGAAATACAGTTTGAAATACACCTGGCTCTGTGAGCACTGAGGAATCACTAAAGCTTCAAACCTTTTTGCTCTGTTCTCCACAAGGGGAGTGTGGTGCCATCAAACTGAAAGCAAAATTCAAAAAATCCCCTTTTTCCCCACAGGTCAACAGGTCCCCTGGGAGTGGAAGCAGAGCTGAGCCCACCCTGTGTGCTGAACATGCGCAGGTGAGAGGTGCAGAGCCAGGAATAAAGGAAAGTAATGCATGTAATTAAGTAAACTAACAACTGTTTCCTTTCCACTGAGATTGTAGCTCCCAAGAAATTAGATATTCCGTTCACATTTTTCTTGAAATAGTAAATAAAGGAACCAGAATTCACAGGATACAAATATGAAATGTAACATTTTTAGAAAAATCTTGCTTTCAGGATTGCAGTTTTCAACAAATGTTCCTAGAATCTGCTTCTCTATTCTGAACACCTTCATTTTATTTCATCTGCAGCAAAACCTGTGAGAAAGCCCAAGGGAACCTGCTGGTGCCCCCATGGAGCAGGGCTTTGGACCAGATGAGCTCCAGAGGTCCCTTCCAACCTCAACCAATCCGTGGTAATTTGAATACGTGTCATGGATTCTACACAAGGTATGAGCTGCAATTATCATGTGCATAATTTGGTGATAAAGAAATGCCTTCGCAGGCTAGGTTTGAAAATTTAAATTCTCCAAAAACATGTTTGAAATTTACAGAAAATCCAGAGCATGTGCAGGAGCAGTGGGAGCCCTACTTCTGTAAAACTGATCCCTTACACCTATGGTGTAGATGATCCAGTTATGGCTAATTTTGTACAAGACTATTTCTAAAACTGTTTGGAGCAGGAAAGGTGAGTTACAAGTAAGTTACAAATATTTTCTGGTGGTGAGAAGTCTGGTATGCCCAGCCCCTTCTGTGTATCACACAGAGGAACTGTGGTCTGCCAAGTTCTCAAAGGAAGAGCTGCAACGTGACTGCTGCTCTCTAGTTGGTGAAGAGCACAGGAATTGTAGAAAAAAATTGGGAAATAGTTATTTATTGAACAAAGCAGTCCTTATGGTATCTGGTAAATGCCAAAGAAACAAACTGTTCAGCTTTAAGATCAGCCAGAGCTTTCTCAAGGTGTCTGGACTGTTAAAAATGTTATTTAGCCCAGGAAAATATAATTCTGTTTACTAATAAGTAGCACTTGTACTTAGCAAAACACAAAAAAAAGGTACTTGGCCTACTCACAGTATCAGCAGCACTGTGAAGTTATTGTAATGTCCTTTATGGCCTGACAGATTTCTCTTCACTACAAACAAAAACCAAGTCTGCTTTTATGGCTAATGCCTATGCAAAATCATTGAGAGAAAAGTAAGTAATGTGTCTTCTTTTGCAGTTCAGAAAAACCCAGATTGAGACATTTGCATTGGGCTAACATATTTATTTAACTATCCATTTCCATGCCCTCAGAGGACTGTGGCCCTCTGACCCTTAAGCAGATTTCATATTCAACTTTAAGACCCCCAGGTCCAGTAGTAAATCCCTGTTAAGGTGATGATTCTTTACAGACAAGAGTTTATTACCTTCCATTTATCCTAAAGTCCTTTTCACATAACTGAACGATGGATTTGCAGGCAATCCAAACATCTTCACCTTTTGTCTGCATCTTAGTCCCGGTGGGGAGATCACAGAACGGGCTGGGGGCTCCGGGCTGGGGGGCTGGAGCCCCGGCTGCTCTCGGCGCTCCGCGCCCGCGGCAGATGCGCAGAGAAGCACAAACCCGAACGCATTAACATATGGAGTCCGGGGAAGGAGAAGGAGAGAGAAGGAGAAGGAGCCCGCGCTGTCCCTGGTTCCTCGTGAGGGAAACAGCGGCGCGGGCTCCGCACCCGCGCGGGGCTGCGGCGGCACGGCCCGGCCCGGCCCACAGGGGGCGCTGTGGCGAGGGCTCTGAGGGGCAGCCCCGGGCACGGCCCCGCCTTCACCGGCCCCGCGCTCCGCCCCGCGCCCGCCGGGCCGCCGCCGCTTCCCCGCGGAAAAGCGCCGCATCTAAAGCGGTGTGGGCAGCATTTGAGGGGGGAATTCTGCCCGTGTGCCCTGCTCAGGTGAGACCCCACCTGCAGAGCTGCCTCCAGCCCTGGGGAAGAGGAACTTCGGGGTGACCGTACTGTGGCCTTCCAGTACCTGAAGGGAGACTACAAGGAAGACAGGACAAGGGGGAATGGCTTCACACAGACAGTAGGTTTAGATTGGATATTAGGAAGAAATTGCTCCCTGTGAGGGTGGTGAGGCCTTGGCACAGGTTGCCCAGAGAAGTTGTGGCTGCCCCCGGATCCCTGGAAGTGTCCAAGGCCAGGCTGGACGGGGCTTGGAGCAACCTGGGATAGTGAAAGGTGTCCCTGCCGATGGCAGAGGGGACTGGGATGAGCTTTAAAGTCCCTTCCCGCCCAAACCATTCTGGGATTGTGGCACCGCCCCACCCGCAGGACGCGCAGCCAAGGGGGAGCGAGCACCGCCCGCTGTCCCGCCCTCAGTGGGCGAGGCCTCCCCGGCACGCGGGTGCCTGAGGGGAATTCCGGTGGTGCCGGATTCGGATCGTGACGGGTCCCCGTCCCGATCCTGTCCCGGTCCCCATTGCGGGGCCCTGCCTGCCTCGCTGGCAGAGGGCTGCTCCTTCACCTGGAGCCTGCTCGGTGTCCTGGATGCAGCAGGTGAGGCGGAGGCAGCTCCGGGGTGCCCTCTTGGCCTGGGGGGGCTCTGGCCGCGCGGATCGAGTTCTCTCCGGGAGTCGTTTATTCCAGGTTATTTTTATTAGGAAGTTGTTTCAAATTCAAGACACAAAACGCCACTTCGGAACACATCGTAGGGAATTGAAAGCTAATTTCAGCCACAGAGTTAAGTTTGTTTTCTCTCAAAGCAAGAGGTAATTCTGCCACAGACTTGGCAGCATGAACCGAAACGCCAGTTCTGACCAAAATCAGAATTTATGCTCTACCATACACGTTATCCTCGAAGTGGTTTGTGTTTTGGAGAACCTCGTGGCTGGAGCACCAATAGAGAGGAAAAAGATTGAAAAGCTTTATTTATGTACATTTTCTATGAACAGCATCGGATGCTGTTAATAGCCTGCAAAGGCTGTACAATACAGCATTTGAGGGCTTAAGACAACTCAATTTCTTTTTCAAGACACATGAAATGTATTTTGTTATAAAACTATCAGTATCAAGACAAGTGAAATACGACTCTTCATTGTAGGGATGTCACAGGGCTGAGCTTCATCAGCTGCTGTGTGGCCTCTGAGAGGTACCAAAACTGGCTGAGGTTTCCCTGTGACAAGGGAAGCTCCCACTGAAATCAGTTACTTAGAAAAATTAGACAAGGGAAATGTGAATAAGGGATGTTTAGAGACACAATAAGGGCATCAACAACTTACATCTTTATGCTTTAGAATAAACTGTTTGACAGGAGAACAAGAAAATGTGTTTGATGTGCTTTCAGAATTATCACCTGGAGGGATTGATCTTTTGTCACTCTCCTCTGACACAGGTGCCAGGGACAGGATAAATGGGTATTTTTGCTGCCTGATGTGGCAGTAACTCTTTCAATGAGTTAAAAAATACCTTCAGTTGCTAAGATGCAGAGAAAACTACAATTATATTAAGCACCTCACAACAGCAGGAAACTGCAAAAGACCTTTATCCCTGGATTCTGTTAAAGGCACTAGTATATGAATAACATGTTGATTTCCAGCTTAATTTATACCAATAACTTAGAGAAGTAAACCAGTAACAGGTATTGTCCTGTTCCTGGTATGCAGTGCAAGTATCCCCTAGACCTAAATAACAGTAACCCTAGAGCTTATGCAGGAATGCTCAGAAAATTAATGCCCTGTTTAGAGGAAGAAAAAAACAAACCCAAAACCACTTCAGCATAAAGTTTGGTGGTTCGAGTCTGAATTTACAGGTTTTTTTGTACCACGTTTTCCTGTTTTCCTAAGGCACTGGGGTGGTTTTGTACTTCTGGGGGAGTGGAGGGCTGGGGAAGCAACAGCAGGTTCTGCAAGCTGCCTTGGCATTCAGTGCATCTCAAAGCAGGAGTGGGCATCTTCCAACTTACTCAAGAAATAATAAATGAAGAGATAACCTCTGGTCCTGTCATTACATTCTGGTGCTATGAATTTGAGGAATGAAACCCAATTATGTGTAGATGTGTTTAAAGTGAATAGAATATTGTCATTATGATGGGGAATGTAACAGAAGGAAATTGCTTTATTTGCTATCAGTTTCTATCCTGGTAGGGCAACAATCTTGGAACCTGAACCACTGGCTGTGGTGCTGTTTTTACTGATTTTCCTGGAAAACTGGCTTGCTCTGAGTGGTAAAAATTATACTGTACAAGAGTTTCTTCTTTCTGCCAGTACTACCTTGGGACAACACACCCCAGCTGAGCACTACCCCATCATCTCTTCAGAGCAGAACCATTGTAGGGACACAGCCAGGAGCACCTGGGAGCCAGGAAATTGCTTTGCTGGCTGCTGTGTTAAACTAATTTCTAAGTTTCAGCTTGAGACCCTCATGGATTTGCTGCCAGTGCCGTTCTCCCAGCTGAGCCTTTCTTAGGAGCAAGCAGCAGATCAGGGCCCTGTTTCCTGTTCTGGTTCTTGCAGAATGAGGTCCCAGGCCCTGTTTTTAATTAACATCCATTGCTAATCAGCTGTGACAGAGTGACATGAGCCTGACTCTTTCCTGGTGTGTGATCTCATGTGTCCCTGCCAGCCTAAAGCTCAGCCTGGGCACGGCTCAGTCGGCAGTGCCTGCCATGCCCAGCTCTTAGTGCAGTGCCACAGCTCGTGGTTGGATGATTGGAAAAGAGAAATCCATGTAAAAGACAGCAAGATGAGTCAACTAAACCAGATACTTGGAGCAACAGCATTACCCCAACTCCTGAAGTGACAGAAAACTGATGGGAGTTTGAGTTTCTTTGGGGAATAAGAGATAAAAAATAAATAATAGGTAATGGGTGGTATATCCCACACAAACGTGCACTAGAATACACATATTTCCTGAAATTCCATTTTGTTCCACTGTGTTTCAGTGGAACAAAGACCCCATGACTTGTAAATTCCAAGACCTCTTAGACATTGGACTGTTGCAATGTGTCATTTAACTGAACTTCTCCCCATCATGTATGGAACAACTGCATCAGGAATCTAAACTGGTGATCCCCAGATCTGCTGCTATGGGGGTATAGTTAGCAAAAAGCTGTTCTCTGAAATGGTGAATTATCTCAAGTAAGCCAAAAATCAAAGAGATCCCGAGCCTTTGATGTAACTTATTTTTCTGGGGACAACCTTTCTTCCTTCTAGGCTGGTTCAAAAGGAACATTCTCTTATGAATAAATACGACAAATAGAAAAACTAAAATATAGAAACAAACTATGTAAACGCAAGCCCTGAGGTATTTCAAGCACACAGTGTAATTTTTATACCTGACATGCAATAAAGGTGCCAGTAAGAAAACTTACTTCATGGCTCTGTAAAAATGTCCCATCTTTCTTTCCTGCCTTCCGCCCCCAGAAAAGGGCGAGAGGTTGAGGTAAGAGCCCCGTGGAAGCTGTGATAGTCACAGAAGCAGAAACTGAGGATATTAAAGTGCTGTGTGTCTTTTTCTGACCACTTTCACTCTTTGTTTGGCTTCCACAGGCCAGTTAGATTCTCCGGAGATCTGACAAAGGGGCTGTTTTTCTGGACCTAGGCTCCACTCCTGCACCAGTTTGTAGCCACAGTGAGGCTTTTGGGACAAAGGGGCTGCTGAACGTGGATTTTAGTGGCCCCTTGAACTCACAGTTGGGTTTTTTGGTGTATCTCAGCCTAGCTTGGGAAGCTTAAGCACACTTTGCACTGCAGTTGGTCCCAAATGACTGCCTGGTCTTGCCAGCTTCCCACCTCTTTCCCCCTCTTTCTTTAGCCTGGACATGTTGTCTCCCCCAGAGCTTTCTGCATTTGCATGAAGGGTCCAGTCCTACAAAAAATAAATACCCAGTCTCTGCATGACAGTGAAGTCAGTGGGTCTACTCACATGAATTGAAGTTTGCTGGAGCAGGCCCTTAGGCAATAATTATTTTTTTAAAGAAAGTCCAATTTTATTAGTTCTACTCTGTTTGGGCTTTGGAAAATAAAGTCACAAAATGGATCCTAGGTCTTACTTTTTACAATGGCATTTGTTCCTCTGCTAGTTCTTGGCAAACAGGGGCTCAGTGTGAGAGGATTCCAAGCACTGTGTCCCTGTGGGATGTGCACATCCTGCACAGGGACACTGTGGATGCACACACAACATGTTCCATTTGCACATACTTACCTAGACACGGTACTGCACATCCAGGGACCTGCTCACATCCACACGTAAGGAGAGAGATGCATGGGCTTACACAAAGTCTATACATGTGGAAACTCTTAATTGCACATATACAAACATTAAAAATCAAATTAGTCTTAGATGCACCTTTGTTTTTTTTCATTAAAAAGGACATTTTAAACCCCTTTTTTTGTTCACTTAAGTTTTACTGTAACTAATACAATTCACCTGATCACCTAATGGGATATTTTCCTCTCAGTATGTTAAAACACTGATTAAAATGCATTACAATTATTAAATTGGGTAGAAGAGCACTTCTTGTAAGCTTAGTCTGGAACTCCTGGGCATAGTTGTGTAGTGACAGTTTTAGATCATTTCTCTCATGTTACGGATCGTACAGCACAGAACCATGCTGAATATCATGCCAAAGATCTAGAAGAGAAGGGATGTGATTTAGGGATCCACTTACAAAACAATTATAAAACAATTTGCATATCAGAACAATCTGAAGATCCCTATGGCAGAGTCGTGACTGCTTCCATCTACAAACCCCAAAACATCAGACAGTAAACATGGAAGAGGTTTCATTGATTTTATCTGCTCACACTGGTTTCACTGTTCTTTGTTCTAAATGTCCAAGATGTCCAGGCAAGCACAACTGCCCCAAATATTAATGTTATTAACATCAATTTAAGTAATAACTATGACTATTGGTGGTATCCTAGTATTGCACCAGAAGGTTCTGTGTTTCAGAATGCTTCTACATGGAATATTACACACATTTGAGTAAGAGCAGAGGGTGATTCTAGAGTCCCTGGAGCTGGTGCTAAGCTCTTAATAGTTTCTGTGCTCAACAGCAAGACTATACATTCCATCTGTAACCCCACTCACGTCAGGAAATTTGTTAACTAGAGGGAATGATAAAAGAGAACAGTGGGTGTTGCCAGAGGCTCTGCTTTCTTGCCACAGGTTGATTCTCCAAAGCAGCTCCCTCCTGCGGCTGCACTGCTAAGGGTGGGAGATGGGCAGTGAAAGCACTGGGTTCATGTCCCCTCCCCACACATCTCCCTAAGGACAGGCACAGCTGAGCTCTCACAGCCCAGCAAGTGGCAGAAACAAGCACAGAAAACTGCAGGTGCATTTCTGCTGCTGAAGAGGTTGTGGTCACTTCAGGACCTTCGCTGTGTCTGAGGTGAGGATCCAAGGGGAGATGATCCCGGTTCTGGTGTGTCCTTGATGTTACTGAACTCTGTCCCACCCCCGTTGCCTGGCTGGATTTCTGAGTCCCTTCATGTTCCATACAAACCCCAGGATTGTTTAATCCACACACCATCCACACACCGTGGTTTCTGTTACCTGCAGAAACCCTTCAGCTGCTTTTCAGTGTCCACATAAATCTGTGAACGTCCTGCTCTTCCCAGCAGCTAAAGGAGTGTTTCTTTACTAATATTGTGGCTCCTCATGCTGCTGGTGTCTGAGTCTGAAGGGAGTCATTGCACAGATGTGGTGGAAAAAGCTTTGTACTAAAGCCTGGTGAGCCCCAGCCTGCCGGTCCTGCTGTGTCCTTGGGACAGGGTGACACCTATTGGTCACAGCTCTAGTAGGTACTCTCTATTCCTCATGAAAACTAAGGAATGTATCCTAAAGAATTTAAAGCATCAGCCTGCAGTTGTTTTGGAATACATTAAATGCTGCTACAGCCTTTTGCTTTCCAGTTTGGTTCATGTGCACTCTGCTTTCCTACTATTACAACAAAAGATTACCATTACTTAGGACCCTGTCTAAGGACACAAAATGAACTTGTAAAGCAGTCACCCAGCTCTGCTTGCGCTGATGAGGGCGATTCCCAGGGAGAAGACACACTGGAAACGATAAGAATTGAGGAATCTCGCCAGTTGCTGCAAAATACCTTCCACAAAGCTTTGAATAAAGGACAGGGTACTGGGCTCAAAGAGAGATTTGAGAACATGGATTTACTCACTGTGATGCTAGCAATTGCAATTCCAACAATTCCAACTAAGTGCAGATTAGTATCAATTACATTCTGAATTTCAACCAGGCAGTTCTGTTAAAAACAAAATTAAAATATTTTTTTTAATGCCTGGAAATCTATATTTCAATCAATTCTATCAGCTGTTCTTACTGAAAAACAGATAAACATGAAAATATTAGTGCAGTCACCATTCTAATTCCTGCATCTAAACCTTGGGTTTTGTTGGATAATTTTCCCAGCATCTTCCCTTTTCTAGTGAGGCATCTGTACCTCTTGCCTGGAAAGGCTGACACATGCAAGTAATTTTCTTACACTCGGTTTTCCCTAAATTTAAACTCCTTTATATAACAGGCCATGCTAAATCAGGAGGTTTGGTGCTTCATTTTGATGTTGTACTCACAAGCAGATTCCAGGAAAGACAGAGATTACAGAAATATCTTTCTTAACACCAATGAAGTCAGGAGGCTCCATGCATGACTAAGGTGGGCACTTGCCAAAATTTGGCCTCCATGGGGAATTTGGGGTCCTGTTCTGTTATCTCCTTCTCCCTTTTCCTTTCAGGTGATGTAATATTGTCTCAGCTGCCATGGAAGGCCACAAACAGGCGTCACAACTGAGGGCAATATGACTCCAGCTTCATTCTGCCTCCACTCTGCTCCATTCCGTAAGGAATTTCATGCTGGAATTTGCAAGGTAAAAAGGAACTTCTTCCTTTCTTTTACTTACAGAATGTCTCCAATTTTACTAAAGAACTGACATGAAAAAGTGATTAGAACAAGCAGGACAGAGGACACTTGCCTTTGGCAGTTGGATGTTCTCTGGACAGGGTAATCCCGTTTGTTGTTCCACGTTACCTTTACCACAGCACTGGAGCTGAATGAGAGAGAGATGAAGGATCAAAGAGGGGAAAACCACAGACTGTTTCATACTGAAAGTCAGTTATTACTTTCATACTGAAAGTGAGACAATAAACAACTGAAAAAAGGAATCTGTACAGATCAAGTAATAACCTTATTCTCTATATTTAAACTGCTGCTTCTGGTAGAGTTCCAACTGCGTGGGACAGAATTCTCAGAAATTAGTTTCAATTGTCTGAGGCCACAGCAAACAGCCACATTTGTATTAACAACAATGTCCAGCAGGGATTTTTATTATGGTATTTCATAACAAAGCAAACAAGTGGATTTGGGAAAGGCAGATCCCTGGTTTACAAGAAAACAGGAGTTGTTAAAGGGAGAATGCAGAAAGTTCAAATATCACATACAGAATTATGAGCAATGCACAAAAGCTACAGCAGAGAATGCTGGAATTTTATTTCTGACACAACATCGTGCTGGCTTTGGAGACAGTAATAAATCAGTTTCAGAGGGTTTGTTTTTCCTGTTTGCCTATCTCCCACAAAATGCTTGGAATTCCTCTTTGGGTCAGAAATAAGAGCTATGGGAGAAGGACAAAAGGGTCTGAGGTTGTGAAATGTTTGTTCTAAAGAACGTGGGAATTGCTGAAAGGAGCAACAAAGCTTGGGCTTGCTCTCCATGGGAGGCAGTGTAGATCCAGGATGAACACAAATAGGATTCAAGAAGTCACAGGTTGTAACTCTGACTCAGACATTCACTTTTTGGGTGGCCTGAACTGTGTCACACATATGCTTTTGGTCTTTCACCTACATAGTTCAACCAGTGACAGGATCTGCCACACTGTAGGTCCTGGGACACAGGTCACATTTTCTCTGACAGATGCAGAGGGATGCAGGCATTTCTCCCTCTCTCTGCATTTGGGAGTATTTATCCGTGGATTTCAATATCCACAAGGGCCATAACAGTCATTTCTTCTGAACACAAAGACCAGAAGCATCAGAAATTTCAGAGCCTGGCTAATTGTACTTTCAAATGTAGAGATCCAAAAACCAGAATTCCGACAGAGCCCTCAGGAAACTCTCAGGGTTGTGAGCCTCTGCCTCGATTTTAAGTACATTCAGTTCTATTTTTCCATACCTCAGAGGGAGGAATTCTGGATTCTGATGGGCAGTGTGACAGTGGAGCAGCGGAATGAGGTGTTAAGGTGGAGGAGTACTCACAGCCACGTGGTAGCGATAGATGGTACTGTTGACCTTCCCCACTGGGTTTTTCATGTAGTCCTCGTAAGCATCATCATAGATCTTCTGGGCTTCCTGTATTGCCTGCAGAAATCAGATTTTCTCAGTGACTTGCAAATCAGTCTTACCCCCAATCCAAGACTTTCACCTTGTGTCCTCAACCTCCAGGGCGAAAAGTTGTGCCTGATAAACAGGGATGATGATTTAAAAGCCGGGAGGGTTTGTGGCCTGGTGGCATTCAGAGGGTCAGAATGTTCACAGGCTCTATTCTGTGCTTTGGTTAAACACTCTAAGTTGGGGAAGTTCAGTGCCTGAATTTGTTTGCCCTTTTCCTGGGCAATACTGTCTTTTCATACAGTTCCCCTTGATGTTCCTTCAAGGCTGAACCACACCTCCACTTTTTCTTGAACAGAGAAGGCAAAAACTTCATCCTATTCCAAACTTGTGATAACACAAGCTCTCATTGGCTCCAGATAAGAATGTCAGAGAGTCTTCCTGGGAAAAGTCTCCTGGAAAGTTTTCCTATGGAAGAGCCAGGTCAGTGGGCACTGGAATCTGTAACTACCCCATTATTACATCAGAGGCTGTTTGCTACTTACCACTTTCTTGCCTATGAAGGCAAATACTCCAGCAGTGACCTCACCTGCAAATATCACCAACAGGCAAGCAAAGAACTGCGGAGGAAGGAGAGAGTCTCACATGAGTGTATCTTGTTCACAGGGGCTGCCAGCCAGCCCCTCGTCCTCCCCAGGCCTCAACACCCCACCCTGAACTAAAGCTACTGAGGAGGCCAAGGCAGATTTCTTGTCATATTCAAACAAAGGGGAAATGGCAAGGATGTGGCTCAGAGGGAGCTTCAGGAAAAGAGGGTAATTCCAGGGAATACATCACAAGGGACAAACAAGGGTACCTCTACATGAATGCCAGCTCTGCAGTAGCATGGTGGCTACTGAGTCCAGAGAAACTGGATTAGCCAATAAAAGGACATAAGACCTTTCAGGTGTAATGTAAAGATCTTTCCATTAATGACACCAAGCATTGAATGCTTTGGATGGTTTTCCTGCACAGCCCAGGCCCTGGAAACCTTTTACTCACTGTTCCGATTAAGCACTGGGACTCCCGTGCTGCTCCACAGCACCCAAAAAATCCAACTGCCGACATGATGGCCCCTGCTCCCACCAGTACATAGAGTCCTGTGGAAAATCAGAGCCAGGCAACAATTTGAGAAGGCTTCTCTCCCCAAAGCCTGCTACCTATTTCATCAACCCACCCATTTATAGCCAACAAGGTCTTTGGCTCTCACAAAGCTGGTTACCCAGAAAAGGTTCTCTCACCACAGGAGAAGAGCAATGCTTTATTCAGAATTCTTGGAGAATTAAATAAGACAATTTGAGATCAGCTCAGTTGGTTAGAGCATGGTGCTAAAAACACCAGCTTTGAAGGTTTGATTCCTGAGTGGGCCATTCACTTAAGAGTTGGACTCTTGATGTTGATGATCCTTGTTGCTCCATCCCTTCCAACTCAGAATATTCTGTGAGAAGAATCTGTGACTTCCACCTTCCAAGTTTCCTGTCCCAGGGACAGCTCAGTGCAAGAACAACAAACCCATCCAGAACCCCCTTACACCTCTGTAATAAGCAATGTAAGGCAGGAAAACCCCAACATGGCTAGAGGGCTTATTTCTGGGAAACCTGGGGCTGGAAATGTGCTGTACTGCTCTGCAGGGGGGAACTTGAAGAACATGGGAGATGGCAGCATAGCCCCAATACAGATCTAGGACCTCAGCTGTAACCTGTCACCTAGAAATGCTCATATTCCACAGGTTTTTTGGTTTTGTTTTTATTTTTTGTATGGGCTTTATCTAGGACAAAAGGAAATCAGAGCACAGTTTTTCTTTCCTCACTTTCAAATGTACATTTTTTGATCTGTGCTTAGGCAACACACGGGTTCCCGTGGGGGTCAGCTCTCGCCAGACCACAACCACTGGGGCTGTGCCTTGGCTCTGGTACCGTGTTGGTGTCATTCTAGTCCTTGCCCTGTGCAGGACGCGCAGAAATCTGCTGTGCCAAGCCACTGCTGGGGAAAAGAGCTTCATTTTCCTTCTCCTCGTGTCCTTCCTGCCGAGGAGACAGTGGAGCTGCCGGCAGAGTGCACTAGAGGGCACAGTGAGTCTTGCTCCCAGCCTGGACTACCCAAGCTTCCAATGAGAACCTTTAGTGTGCTCAGTTACCAGTGTAAACATTATTATAAAATCCGACCCAGGGTTAGCAGAGCTGCTGGAATTTGCTGTTAGCGGGCCTTGTGTAACCTAGACTAGAAAATCCTACAGATGGCAGTTTGCAATTGCTAGGAAAATGTAAAAACAGTCAATGTTAGAGTGCAGAGCTTCCATCCAGCTACTCTGCCTGCCTCACTGATGCAGCCTGCTCAGGGAAGGCAAACTTCTGCCTGCTGCCCATTCACTGCCACATCAGTCTCCAGTTTCTGTATCTGTCCCAGTTATTGTGATCCTTCTCCTCCCCTCCCTCCTTCTGCCCCAGTTCCTGCTAAGAAATACATTCTGCCAAACAGCAATAAAACAATTACAGGTAATATGGCTTTGCCCTACTAATTGTAGTATCCGTGGTGCTGGGGGGATGCTGTTTGCTGACTGTGTTGGCAGTTCTTCTTCCATGTTTTCTGGATTTTTAATACTCAGCCACCTGTGACTTACTAGGACTGAGCATTCTTCAGGTTGATACTTGTACACATATTCACAGCACTGGTTTTTACTGATGTACAAAGCTATTTATGGCTCAGGGGAGAAAGGTCAGCCAGCCCTCGTGGAAGATGAAATGGAAAAGACAGAAAACCCTCTCTCAGGTGCAGAACCTGGTGCTCAACAGCCAAACACCAACACTGCCATTTCCTGAGATCTCCATGGTAACAAACACAGTGCAATTACAAAGATGTTTCCTGGACGTTTTCTGTGTGTCACTCCGTGCTCCCGTCCCTGTAATCACTTATCAGGCCACTTCACAAAGATAAATTTGAGTAAGGAGACAGGAAAGGAGTCTTCCCATTTCTTTTTGTTATTTGCAGCTAGGAAAGACAAAGCTCGGTGAGCATTGGGGGGTGAGACCACTGTCAGGAATTTGGATTTGCATTTGTCAGAGAAACAGCCTGAGCATTTCACTCGCATGACTCAGAGCTAAACCACTACCTCAATCAGAACTTCCCTTTTAAGGCGTGTTACAGGAAGAACGCACCACTCACTAACAAAACTGAACCCCACAGCTGAGCCAGCCAGGAGTTTAAATCCACCTTCTTCCATCTTCTGCTCAGGAGAGTTCGTCCTACTTTGTCCTTTCTCAGCCTGGGACTACCACTTGCTGATACCCAGCTATTTCAAGATGGAAAATAATGTTGACACTTAAAATTTCCACGAAAATAAAGATATTTTTACTTTTCTACTATATATACACACATGTAATCTTTCACACAGGAATGAAACTTGTGATTTTGGGGTTGTCCTGAGGCCAGGACTTGGCCTCGATGATCCTTGTGGATCCCTTCCAACTCAGAATATTCCATGAGGCGAAAGAAGAGTAGCTTGAAAAAAATTCAAAGGGGCCAAGTTACTTCTCAGCTTGCACTGAGAGATTTCCCAGCACCCACATCCAGGGATGCTCAGTGGAAGATGACTTCCAGGAAGGATATCTGTCAGAGGCTGAAACGTTACAATTTATGGCTTAAACCTCTTCATGAAGGACTTTTGCCTATTATAGCAAAACTGTATTACAAAAGCTGCAGAGAAGACCACCACGCCCTGACTAAGGCCCTACGCTGCTCACTACTGGAGATAAGATAAAGGGACTCAGCTCAGGCATGGGGATACATTCACAGAGGGATCAAGCCCAGCACCTCCGGGGTGGAGAGCGCAGCCCCAGGGCTATCAGCTGCCAGGCTCGCACAGACCCTTGCACCGAAGGGTGGGGGGACGAGAGGCTTTGGGTGTGTGGTGACAAAGCCTCTGGTCCAAGGCAGTGAACGCCCATCCTCCGCTGTGCTGGGGAACTCAGCTGAGGAGCCCTTCACCCCGGGAGAAGCCGCATCCCCGGGAAGGACAGAGGGGATGTCATGGCCTGTCAAAGGCCCCCCCAAAGGTGTCCCCAGACCCTGCACCAGAGCACTGCGCTGGATGCAACAGATCCACAGTGTTGCGAGGGGCAGTGTCAAACCTAGCCCCCCTCAGGAGGCACGGGGGTGTTACCACCTGGCCCAAAACGTTTATCAATCCACTGGATTTTATACTTTTCGGCGGCGGCAGCGGGGGACCCTCACCACCAGAAGACCAGATGGAGGGGAGCAATGAGACGTCGTTGGAACCCCCAGAAGGGTGATATGCTTCTACCTAACCCCTGTCACTCTCTCCCTGACACCCCCCTCCGCTTTTTCTATTTCTTCCTTTTTCTTTCTGTTTGCCTCTTTTACTATGAATTAAAATATATCAATTTTTTGGCACCAAACATCTAACCTCGTTTGGTTTTAATAATGTTTTTTGGGTATATTTCGAACCTTTCTGGGTTCAATCTGTTTTATTCACAGACTTAGTTTACTTTGCTCTTCTGTGTTTAAACTGGTTTGTAAAAATATCAAAGCAGTAGATGCAGAAATATCCTGGGTGGTGTAAGACAGGGATCTGGTATTTCTTTTCCTAGTGGGCTGTACACAGCAATGTAGGCATGATCACCTCAAATTCTTAATAAGAATAGACCTAAATTTTAAATGAGACTCTCTAGAGGGAAAAAAAGCAAAGGATGGCAATGTCTGGCACACAGCCCTTGGATCCCAGCCTTACCTAAAGCCATCAAGCACTGAGAGCTGTCAGGGTCACCCGTGCAAACCCAGACATTGGGTGGTGTTAATATCACACCTTGCTTTGCAATAGTATCCAGTGTCAGAAGTACCTCAGCTTCACTAAAACCCATTCCTTCCCAAAAAGCAGGATGGAAAGCCTTAATCAGCTTCTATTCATCAGCACTTCCATTGTAAAATACAAAGCCTTGGCATGGCCTCCAACTTGGCATCTACAGCACAGCAGGGAAACAAAAGAAGTTTATAGCCACAAAATGGAACAGGTTTGAGAGCTACAGACTGACACAAAAAATTCACCACAAAGCTCAACATGGCAAAAAGAAGTGTGTGAGTCAGGTCAGGGTAGACAGCTTGTTTTGGTGAGTGGAAAATGATGAGAGGACTGTCCAGCTGCAGCTTTTTGTGCAGCAGAAGGAAAAAAGTACAAGGAAGAAAGGAAGCAAAGGCTTGTGGCCTTTGTGAAATTTTTCCTCTCACCTCTTGTTGCCTCTGTTCATTTCCTGCAATTCTGGCACTTCGATCTGTGTGTGCTAATGAAGACGAGAGAAGGTTTGACACCTAAATTGAGAGCAGGGAATGCAGAGAGCAGGAATACTGCTGTGACATTGAGGAGGGCAAAACTGGCCCTAGTGACAGAGGTCTGCCACCTGTGATTGCCCACACTTGGAATATTTATTCCACCTGCATTCAGGACCCACAAACAGGTCACTCTCAACCCCTGAATGCAAAGGGATGAAGAGGCACATCCCAGAGGTTAAAATCCATGTGTAAATCCGATAGAAAATTGGTTGATTTAGGCAGACACAGCCAGTGCGCTGAGTACTGAGGGGGTTCTGGGGGAAATAGGGGCTCCTCCTTTGTAACCACAGGAGGATGCAAAACAATGTGTCACAGGACTGGGGATTTTTGGACAGAGCCTATTCTCTTCATCTTTTTTTGTGAGGAAATATTGAGGTTTGGGGTGGTGGTTTGCTTGTTTTGCTGTGCTGACACACCCCCACACACAGCTTTTTATAGGTGTGAAGAGAAATGAAGACTTCTCCTTTTAGCAGTGAGTCAAGTGAGAGAACACCTGGTAACAAATTGATTTCCCTTCTGGCTGAGTGTAAGAGGGGGAAGCCCCTTCTTCTGCCATTGTTTTATTTTGCAAGGACAAATTTGGAAAGCCATAAAGCAGCAGGTTTTCTGTCTATTTGATTTTTTGATTCATCCCATGGGGAAAATCATTATTTCCTGAAAGGAAATTGTCAAATGGGGGTATTCCCTGTGAAAATTCCAACAGGAGGGATTCCCATTTTCTAGCAGACACTGCTTTGCAATTAAAAGGGGAATTAAAATGTTATCTGGCAATCTCCTGTGGCTCCCAGTAGTGAAGAATGGCAAATTCACAGCTCAGCAGATCTCTGGATCAGCCTCAGTGCTCATGGCACAGAGTTTTTCCCTAAGATACTGTTTCCTCTGGATATAAAGACACGTCTCTTCTTGGGCTGTATTTGGAGACAGCAGATCTGCAAGTGTGAAAAAGCACCTTAAAAAGGATCAAGGAATTCTGTGTGTTATTTCTGAGTGAACAAAACCTCTGTGATTAGCAATGATACAGAATTCCATTACTTTAGATCAGATAGAAGAGAAGGATGGAATTTTACTGGCTGCAATGTATCTTTATGTATATCAAGAGTGAAGGAAGAATCAGTCTGGGCTGGAAGAGGTCTGATTTCAGACTCTGGAAGAGAACCCACTTCCAGAGCTGCTTTTTTGTTTGTTTGTTTGTTTTTCCCCAAGTCTTACTGAAGGTTTGAGGCACAAATCCCCGCCTGGAGCCTACTGCAAAGAGCAGGAGCAGACAAACACACCCTGTCTCTGTCTGGCTTTATTTCACATGGGTTTCTTGTTTACCTGGCTGCTATGGGCACTTTCCATTTGAAATAATTCTCCTTTTTTTTCCCTCTCTTTTGGGCTGAGTAAATAACACTGAACAAACCCCCAACTGTTCCTACTCCACGGAGAGAACAAGCAGCTCTGTTCTTGGGGTGAGGGACCCAGAGGCAGCGATGGCAGAGCCCGGGACCCAGACAGGGCTCGAAGGGATTTTCCTGGGGTTGTGTGTTCCTTGCAGCCCGGGAGGCAGATGTCCTCCTCCACAGAAGGACTGAGGCTCCCAGCCCTTAGGAGAGCACCAAGGAACCTCTAGCACAGACACACTCTTGGAAAATATGAGAAACACACGTAGGAGTTGGAAAAAAACGGCCAGACGGGGACAGTTTGTGTGTGTGGCACCAAACACAGTTCCTGAAACAGGCTTGTTACTAGACATTTCCATTGTATATTTATTTATAAAATACATTTACAGAACTGGGGAAGAGCTGCAGAGGCCTCTAAAGTAAGATGAATTTCTGGAGAAGTGGAACATACCCTTAATTTGAGCATAATGGATGTATCTGATTAAGTGTCTTGTGTGAATTCAGCGGGGATTTCGTGGTTAATCTTCCCGGAACCACAAAAGCATTACAGGCATCAGCCAGTTTGGAGGCTTCTGCCGATGCACAAATCCTGAATTTCAGTTTAAAAGCAGCCTCACTGTAATGTAACATCCCAGTCCAGTTCCTCCTTTTCCCACAGAACACCAGCCCTTGTTACATATCTTGCTCACATGCATCCCAGAACCTTAAATAATTATGGCCCAAATTCACTCTAGCCAAAGTGTGTTCCCAAAACTGTTCCCAAAGGCTCTGTCAGTGTCTGTCACCCCCACAGTCAGCTCAGGTGTCACCAGCACACCTGTGCCAGCTGGAGCTGTTCTACCCTGGCTGAACTTCGCAGGACCCCGTGGCAATGGATTCTGCAATTTAATGATGTGAATAGTGTGGAAAAACTTCCTCATATGGGAGCTGTTCAGAGTGCACACTATGGTCATAACCATGTCAAATGTCTTGGTACTTTTTCTAGTTTTGTTGCACCCTTTTGGACTAGAACCACAAAGCATTCAGGACACTGAGTGCACTGGAAATGTACACAATGACATTAAGATTTTTCAACTGGATTCACATTTCCTTTCTTCATAATTCCTGACATTCATATGCCTGTTTGACTGCAGTAAGCAAAGCACTTTGTTGTCAAGAGCAACTGATAGTGAGTCTAAGATCATGTTCATGTGTGGTTGTAGCTAATTTAATGTCTGTCAGTGTTTATACTGCTTACATTATCTGTTACCACTTGCATCACTTTGTTGATACTGTATTTCTTCTGCCTTTGTCATACTCAGTCATTTGGTATTCTGAAATCCTCTCGTGATTCTCTGCAATCCTCTCAAGATTAGGACACTCTGGATAATCCCGTGTGTGCATGAACCAGCTCAATCCAAACCCTCCTGAAGATGTTTTTGAACTGACACACCCCAAAAAGGAGCCTGAGGGCTTTTTGGTTGCTGGTTTGGTTTTTTCCAGCAGACAAAACACTTTCCTCTTAATGGCTTCAGAGTGGACAGTCCAAATGTATTTACAGCTCTGTCAGAGTGAAACACAGCACAGGACATTTCCCTTATGGGAGTTATAATGGGTTATACTGGTTTGGTTGTTACGCAGAAGCACCTTCAGAGCATGTAGAGCTCCTTTTACAGAGACTGGGTATGATAAAGGAGCCTGAGCAACCCTGGAGTGTGGTGTGCTGCTCCAGCAAGAGGAATCATGGAATCATGGAATGGTTTGGGTTGGAAAGGTCCTTAAAGATGATGTAGTTCCAGGCCCCTGTCATGGGACACCTCCCATTATCCCAGGTTGCTCCAAGCCCCATCCAGCCTGGCCTTGGACTCTTCCAGGGATGGGGCAGCCACATCCTGGGGGCATCCAGGGATGAGAAACACCTTGATGCCTCTACTTCCCGCAGCACCAGTGGCAGGTTTATCCCCAGTCACCTCCTGCAGGTGGCTCTTTCCAGAGAACTCCAAGTGTTGGTGTGGTGAGCTCTGGGCCGGCCATGGGCAGCCTGACCAGAAGCAGGGACACCTGGAGCCTGGGTGCTCCCTGAGGGGGCTCAGGGCACTCTGGGCACTCGGTGCTGTCAGGGCTCAGCAGGCACAGCAGTGCCAGCCGTGGGCAGGAACCAGGGTGGATTCCAGCTGCCTTGAGGGAAGAGAAGGAAATGGGGTAACTGTGGGTTCAGCTGCTGCTGTGGGGTGGGAGTGGCTGGCTTTTACACAACTACAGCAGGGAGAGGAGGGTGGGAGAAGTCACCCAGGAGGACAAT
Source organism: Dicrurus megarhynchus (assembly GCA_013399195.1). Lineage (NCBI taxonomy): Eukaryota > Metazoa > Chordata > Aves > Passeriformes > Dicruridae > Dicrurus > Dicrurus megarhynchus. The sequence goes on along the minus strand of VXAD01010752.1, from coordinate 190,023 downwards.
TTAACGGGCAAAAAGCATAAAGTGCATTATCATGCTTAAGTGCTTAAAGAAAAAAAGCCTCCTGAACCTTACCATCTTGCAGATATACAACAATCGCTCTGAGGCAGATGGACAGATTGTTCCATTAGGCTAAATTAGCTTGTTTGGTCAGAATTGCCTTTATTCTGTCAGGGGGATTACTGACTCCTAGGAACTGCTGCAAGGTTTTATGATCCAGAGCAGAGACTGAGGACTTTCATTTTGAGTATGGTTTTTTCAGGGGGTGGTAGTGGTGGTGTCATATTTTTAAAGCCATTTTCCAGTGCAGCAGCTTCCGTTTTCCACTCAGGGCCACTATCAGCCTTTTCTGCACCACTCTTCCTGAGTGGCAGAAAAACAGAGCTGCACACAAGGTGATAGGAAGAAAGACAAATTCATTGCTTAAGTCTTAAGTACAGACTAAAAGCTTCTCCCATACATGATGGCAGGATCATTTAATGCTCTTCTTGTGGTATCACATCTCTACACAGGGGCTGCTTTGCCAACAGCTCGCATTTTAAAGGCTGGTAGAGTTTGAGAGGTTATGGATTTAGAAGAGAAGATCCTGTTGACTAAGGGTATAGTGCTTGACTCCAAAATAGATTAATAGAACTAGAACAAAGTGAGGCACAGGAGCAGAGAACTGCAGTTCACATGGATGTAACTCCAGCCAACTCCTGTTTGTATGGGCATCCACTACTATGGAGAAAAACTACTAATATCCTTCAGCTCCAGACATGACTTCATATCCTAAGGCACGCTCCATCTAACTGTACCTTTCAAAGCCAGCAGCATCACTCCTGCTCTCACAGACCCCAAGAAAAAGCCACAATCACCCTAAAACTTTTGTTCACAGCTGTTTTGGCCCTATTGGATGCCTGGACCACAGATTGGATCACGGGACTGAAACAAAGAGAACAGAACAGAGCAGGAGGGTTTGCAACAGTCAGAAGGAAATAAGATGCTTGTGGGAATCCAAGGTGTCAGCATTGCTGTCTCACAATTAATTGGTCAGTCTTGGTAAAGGAGTCTCTATAAGGATGAGCAATCTGAGGGAATTCCCTGAATTCTACAGATTTTTTCTCCATTTGATCAGTGCAGTGTCACAGACAGCTCAGATGAAAAGTATCTGCCAGCTATGGACCTTTGCTGAAATTATCTTTTTTTCTTTCATTTTGTCTCTCTCAAGTGCAGCTAAGAGAGGGATCTATGAACTCTACCAGAGCTGAACTGCAGCTGAACAGGGAAGCTACAGTTTTGCTTCACCAACTTGAAGCACAGGCACAAAAACTGTATTGTGAGATGGAGAAACAAAAATATTGTCCCGCTGTAGTGGGAACTCCAAAAGCTGGGGAGCTGCAGGGAGAGGATGTCCAATTTTAGGAGCCTGCTCCAGTGTAAGATATGTCTGGTAAAATGGTCAGAGGCTGCGTGGGTCAAAAAGTTCCAATTCCAACCTTTGCTGTTGTAGGTTTTTCACTGCAAACTGCAGTGGGGAATATGGATCACCAAACACAAAACCACAAGCAACAGAAAGCTAAGAACACATATGTGCTTGCCCACAGCACTGCTGCCTGTAAGCTGTTCTCCAACCAATAAAAACATCTCAGTGGCTGGAAAAGATGAACAGGCCTGGTTGCCAAGTCATGGCCCGAACTATTCCAGGGGCAGAAAAGACAGCTGGACTGCTGGTAAAGAACAGGGCTATTTAAGGAGACTCACTCTGGCCTAATGGAAAGTGCAAGGATAGAATTATCAATTATTTTACACTAACCCAACATTTCAGATCCAGGAAAAAAACCATCACAAGGAAGCAGAAGAGAGAAGCTGGTTAGATTCGGCTGGCAGCTCAATCCAGGTACAGAAAGAGCAGAATGTGCTGCTCTTTAGAAGAAAGAAAATTAACTGTTTTTCAGAAGATGGTGATTCTGGAGTGTTTCAGCCTACAAAGCAAACTCCAAATGCACCTGCACTGTTGTTCCAAGCACTGACACAAAGTTGATGTGATCACAGGGCCTTGGTTATCACAAGGAGCCACAAAAGCCATCAGTGGAACAGAGATAAAGAAATTCTTTTTGGCTGTATATCTATATGCTTATATTTTAAGTCATACTGCTGATCTGCTTTCTCTTTCAGCCCTCAGGGCAGCTGCTCCTGGTGTGCTGCACAGTGTTCCATATTAAGAATTCCTATGCAAAACCCTGGCTGTCACCCAGAAAGCATGTTAGAGAGCAAACACACAGAGCCAAATAAACAACAGTCCCAGAGACTCTGAGAAAGGCCCAATACACAACTGCCAAGGGGGACTCCGAGCTGAAATCTCCTCGAGAGGGAAAGCTCTTCAGCGTGACCTTCAAATGCAGCTTTGTCTGCTGCAAACCTCACTGGAACTGAACTTCTCACTGTCCTTTCACCACAGCTTTGGTCCCAGACTATTGACAGCCTCAGCACGGCTGTGCCATCAGATGCTCAGGAGTCACAACAGCATTCAGCAGGATTTGTAACGAGGGAGGGAGGGCAGCAGAAAGCTCTGGTTTTCTTTCACAGGAATGCTCTGTTCAGTGCCTATTACAAAAAAGGGCAAAACCTTTGCTTTAGAATCCAGTCCAAAGTGCAAGTTTAAAAGAATTCGGGCATCTCTGTGCCCTGTTGCTCAGCACTTCCTCTCACAGTTACGTATTTCAACAGGCAGCTCTATAAATTCGTGTGGCAGCCCAAGAGCTGAATGTCATGGTATCTGATGAAACTTTTACAATAACATTCCCCAGGACTTCCCAAAATTAACGACTTTGAATAACTTTTGTAATTTCTACTCAGGGCAGAAGCAGACTAAATCTTTTGGAGACTTAAATGCACATGCACCAAAAAATATCTTGTTTACAGTGTGTGTTCCAGGCTGTACTGTGAAGCTGTGGTGCTTATTCACAGCACAGGATGTAGCACTTTCTGGCTTCCAACAAACCAGCAGCTTGATTTTGAAGGCCAGAACATCTTTCTGTCTTTGTTTGCTCTCCTGGGATGAATGTAAGTGGATGAGGCAGGGAAGCATTCCAATCTACAGCACAGGGAATTCAGCAGGTATAAACTGGATCTGGAAATGAAGTTGGTGATCTAATATGCTGCTGTCACGGCAGCTCCGATGTAAGAGAAATAGTAAATCATACTTCCTGGCTCTCTGTGTCAGTGGAGGTGCTGCAGGATATTTTACAATAACCCTCAGGTCCCAAACAACGTTTTCATCTGAATGGTTTTATTCAGCCTCACAAAATCCCATGGAAACATTGCTGGACATAACATTCTCCCCATCTATTCCCACGGCTGCACAGCCAGTTCTGTGCCTCTAGCCTGTCTGCAGATGTTAAAGAAACCCGGGCTTAGGGCTCTGGTGGATCTGAGTCAAAGTCTCCACTGAGAGAACTGGGGTATTTAAACTAACTGCACAATCTTGGGAGTGATGGGTAACTGCTGCAGGACACCTTGGGTCAACTCCCAGTCCTTCCAGCCTGTCAGAGTGGCTGGATAGACAGGGCAGGACTGGGTATTCACTCACACTCAGCATTTGTAGATGGCAAAAATGTTTGCACCAATGGGATTTTACTGAATCCATCTCCAAGGGTGATGTATTTAACAGAAAATAATCTGACTTTTCTGGTGTAAAGGTGTGTTGCAGTTACCAGTGACAGAGAACTGCAGTTGCTGTAGTCCCAGACAGCTGCTATTTAAGGGTGTCTATAGATACGAAACACAGGTGGCATTTCCAGAAAACCCGCCTGGAAATCCTAGGGAGAAAAAAGTTATCTTAAATGCTAAAATTAGATGTGACTAATCCCAATTCTGTGGGCACAGGAACTAGCTGATTCCTGCCCAGGTTGGACAAACAGTTCCTGAGATGACTGAACACCAGGTAGTTTTACTTTTCAGCTGTGGAAGGATTTGCTCTGACACTTCAGTTCCACTGAGGCCTCCACAGGGAGAACCAGTGAGCAGAATTTTGCTGCAGTCCTGGTTCTGGGAACATTGTGAAGGGACACTTGTTTTGTTGCCCGGCAGCTGCACAGAAAACTCTGGAGGGATATACTGGTGAGCCCCACAAGTCTCTGACCCGTCTCACCTTCTATTCTGAGAGTATTAGCACAATTCACTTAGGATACGTGGGGACTGGATCAAATCCAGGAGAAGAGATTAGTTAGGTCTGAGGAAGTGGATGCCAAGCAGAGAAAGGTCAAAAGCCACCACACACGTGGCACGCAGCACCAGAATGTCCAGTTTGTGTAGGTCAGCCCACGAATTGTTGACCTTCCTATAAGTCAATGCATAAGGTGTGTCACCTGCCCCAGGATGAAACCAAGGCTGCTGCCCTCCCAAGCACTGTAACTTACCCATGAAGAAAAGTTCTGGGGACTTTTTGTCTGTAGCAAACTCTGCCATGGGCCCACCAAACCGCAGCCACAGCCCACAGGCAATGACAGCCAGTCCCGCCAGCTGCAACACAAACAGAGCAGTCAGGGCTGCAGTGACAAACGGCTGCAGAGCATCACAGAGGTGTCTTGGCACCTTCTGCTTTCTTGAAATCCCACAGCTTAGAACTGCCCTGGCAGAAAATTCATGCAGCACTTGCCAGGGTCTGATAACAACAAATTCTTATTACAGTCCATTGTACTTCTTTCGTTCGGCTCTTCAGTGTAGTGGTGCTTCTGAACTTACTAATGACTCTCAAACCTTGTCAGTCATTTAATCATCAAAACTTGGCCTGAATTGCCATGAGAAATGGAGTGGGGCAGGGGACACCCACCAAAACTAGGAGGTACAAGGATTGTTACAGGGTAGATATCTTGGATCACAGAAATTACAAACCAGTGATAGACGCTGTCAAATGCAAGGAAAAATTCCCTTTAATGTGAACAAGGCTAGGTCACAAAGGAGTGTCACAGCATGTTGTTTGAGGGGAAGGATCTACAGAGGTCTCAGCGTCACCACATGCTAGACAGATAATCAGCTTGCCAGGCAATGCTGTGTGCCCTGTCAGAGAGCTCCAGCATCCCACAGGATCCGTGCTGTGTGTCCTGCAGGCAGCTCCAGCATCCCTCAGGACCAGGCACAGTTTCCTGCTGCTGTCCAGGCCCAGAGCCTCAGTCTGTGGCACCTGCACAACCTGGACAAGGCTCACAAACACCTGCTGCTTCCCGTGTCTGTGGCAGCCTCCTCTAACCTGTCCTGCATTCCCTGGCCCTTGATCCATTGGCACGGCTCCACCAGCCGAGAAAGCAGACAATTGTACAGCTGGAGAGCTCGGGATCACAGCTTTCCTCACACATGTGTCCTAGCAGAGGGTGAGGGTCCCCTGCCACCCTGTCACAGCATGGGGACCTCCCCGCTGGCAGCCCAAGGCTGCCAGGGCCTCTCCAGGCTGTGGAGTGCCCCTGGCAGTTTGGGATGAATGTCCCAGTCAGCTGAGGAGATGGTTCCTTCCATCTCAGCGAAAAGGCAGATAACAAAACACAGTACTTGTCGCTTTTGAGAAACAAATAACACAAAGCTTTGTCCTTCTGCTGCCTTGCAGCTGCAGCTGGGCAGCATCACTTTGCCCCTCCAGCTCGAGCACAGCAGCACTGTGTCCCCGGAGCGCACAGCGCTGTCACCAAGAGGGAACAGCCTTTGGTTTAACTGTGCTTCAAGCATAAAGGAGACAAAAGCCCAAAACTGCTTGGTCCGGAGAGGCTGAACAGGATGACTTTGTGACTTCTTTTAAAAAGACCCCAGTGAATCAGAAGGGAAGAAAAAGACATTTAAGACGATAACATTGCTGATTGTTTTCTGGAAAGCTGAAGGGAGAACAGAGCATGAGGGACAGTGAGAGAAGAGAAAGAGCGAATTCAGCTGGGCTGTGGAACTGTGAGACTATTGAAAAGGTGCAATGAGGGGAGAATGGACACAGCATTCCCTGAATCTCTTGGGGGTGATGCGAGGACTTTGTCTTAGGATGAACTTGTAGCAGCTGTTGGCACCCTATTTGAAATGACATTAGTAAAAAGCACCGTGATGCTGTGAAATGTTCTGCTCAATGCATTGCACCGGGGGAACTTCTCACAGCCTCCTCCTGCAGCCGCGCGGTTGCCGGGGAAATGGTCGCTACTTTAAATGATCAGTTTAGACAGATGCTGTCTCTGCTCAGCAATGTCATCTTACACCAAGCCGGCGCATCCCCAGGCGGAGCTGTATCTCCGTAGGAGCGAGCAGAAGCCGGCATCGCTGGCCGGGCGCTCCCGCAGCCTCAGCTGGGGCAGCCGATCGATCCCGCAGGNGGCCGGCGCTGCCCGGGCGGATCCGCCGACCTGGGCCCGCCCCGGGGCGGACTTTGTGCCCGGCGCCGTGCCCGGGGGTTCCTGCGGCCGCAGCTGCCCGGGCGGGGCACAGGCGGGGCGGGCACCCCGTTTGCCCCGGGCACTCAATGAAATCCCTCTCGGCGTCCCGTGTGTCTCTAAACGACGCTCAGATCTTGCAGATGCTGCCCACAAAATTACAGGCAGGATCAAGAATGTGATGTCGTTAAAACTGTCTTGGTTCACATCCATAGCTAAGAGCCCCTAAAGTTCATTTTCCAATCACTAATTTGTTCTCTAATTTGACCCAAAATGCTGACTCTGCTGTCAGAATCTTACAGCTTTCTCCTCTTACGACTTTTTTTCAGCTGTTTCTTCGAGGTCTCCAGGAACTCTGAGTCCAAAGTTGCCTGTGGGGCTTTGATAGGGGAGCACGAGGTAAGGTTGTGTCTCTGGAAAAGTGGGGTTTCTACATTAAAAATTTTCTCTCCATATTTAACGAAAAAAGCACTTATTTCCTATTTATCTCAGTTTGTGCTCTATTTGTAACTGTAGAGTTTTACCTATTCAGATTATTTTCACGTTTTGAATCAATTTTCCCTGAGGTGTGTGTGGAAACTATGCAAAAATGCGTGGGAAAAGATGTTTGGTGTTGTTATTTCGATAATGACGCAGTAATACAAAAGGATGTTGGAGGTGGTTTCCTTTTTCAGTCACTTTGCTCTTCATTTTCAGTTAAAGCCTGGCCACATTTTGGAAAAATAATCCCAAACAGTTTATTTGAATTGGAATGACAGAGTTTAATTAAGAATCTCTTATTCCATTTGCAATGAAATACACTTTATTGGTTTAATTTTTCTTGTTTTTTTTTTTTTAAAGAAACATTGAGTCTACCTTATGACTCAGAGTAAAACCCCACAATTTCCCTTTTTTGCTTCTGTGACGCTCTGCTAGGTGGTGTTGATCTACCAGATCCAATGTATTCCTTCTAAAACACAAGCACGAATGCATCTGAATAATCAAAAGAACTTTATGAAAATGAGATGCATCAAACAGTAGCAAAAGACTTCATTATCCCCTGATACATTTGAAGCAGTGCAAAAATGACGGAGCAGTTTTGCTTTGGATTATGATGGCAACATAAATAGTTTTTTAAAAAAGTCTTTTATTAGGCTTCTCTATTTCTCTAGTAATTTTCATGCTGATTTTCTCTAAAAGTGTAGGAATGGAGCATTCAGCCTTCATAAGTAGTAGGTCTCCTTCCCACATAATTCTTGCAATGAATGAATCCCAAGGTGCTGCTTTTCAGCACGTGGTTCTTGGCATCTCTAGGAGGCACTTCACAGCTTCCTCCTGCACTGCCCGGGGGGTCACACAGGTTCGGGTGCCTGGGGGACAGGGGTTACAAACACAGGGCTTGTCACTTTTGAGAAACAAAACTTTTGAGGCTGGCAAATGTCACTGGGGGGGCTCTGCAAGGCTCAGTTTTAGGGCCAGTGTGCTGCAGGGTCTTCAAAAACAACTCAGATCAGGGCTCGAACGGATATTGAGAAATTTTGCTGACAACACTAAACTGGGAAGAGCTGTTGACTTCCTTGGAGGCAGAGAGGTCTTGATAAATGTGAAGGCTGGGCAATCACCAATCATGTGGAGTTTAACAAGAGCAAACGCTGAATCCTGCACCTGAAGAGTTGCAGAACCCGGTAACCCTGGATGCGCGAACAGACTGGGGAACGAGACTCAGGAAATCAGGGCATGGAGAGGCACCTGGGGGTCCTGTCGATGGCGAGCTGGATCTGAGTCAGTGTGTCCTGGAGCCAAGAGGGAAACCCCTGTCCTGGGGGGCAGCAGGCCCAGCATCACAGACTGCGTGAGGGAGGGATTGTCCCGCTCTGCTCTGCACGGGGGCGGCCTCACCTCCACTCCTGGGAGCGCTTTTGGGTGCCACAATATGAGAAGGATCTAAAGTTGTTGGAGAGCATCCAAAGGAGGGACACGAGGATGGTGAAGGGTCTCGAGGGGCCACACGAGGAGCGGCTGAGGGCACTTGGTTTGTTCAACCTGAACGAGCCTGAGGTCAGAGCTCATCGGGGGCTGCAGGGCAGCACAGAGACAGCTCCGAGCTCTGCTCTCTGTGAGCAGGGACAGGACCCCAGGGAAGGGCTGGGGCTGTGCCAGGGCAGGGTTAGAATGGAGATCAGGGAAAGGTTCTTCCCTCAGAGGCTGCTGGGCACTGCCCAGGCTCCCCAGGGAATGGGCACGGCCCCGAGGCTGCCAGAGCTCCAGGAGCGTTTGAACAGCACTGCCAGGGATGGCCAGGGTGGGATTTGAGGGTGTCTGTGCGGGGCAGGGGTTGACGATCCTTGCGGGGCTCCGGAGATTCCTCAGTTCCATGAGGGTTCCGCGGTTCCCGCTCGGGCCCTCACGGCCCGTCCGTCCCGCGGGCGGCAGCGCCCCCTGCTGGTTCCGCTGTGCCCCGCCGCGTCCATCGCTCGGGAAGCGCCGAGCGCCCTCGCTCCGCCCCCGCCCCCCCCAGCCAGCGGCCCCGCAGCCCTGGGATCGCTGTAAGAACACTTCTGATTCCCGGGTTTCCGATTGATCAAGGGTTTTTTGAGGAAAAGCACAAAGGTGATCAATGCTTTCATTTCGTAGGCTATTCGGAACAAACCGATGTCATTAAGGAAAGAAGAGAGGCATTGAATTTTTGTCAGTAGGATTATCAGATTGTGAAGGAGGCATTCGCTTGGTAGACAGTTCACAGTAGTGAGTCCTGTTTGCTGGGAAGAGTGAGCTTTCCATCTTGAACATGTCCAGCTTCAAAATCCATGGATTTTATTGCTTTTTATATTAAAGACCCTTCTGTTATCAAAGTGTCCTTTCCCCCTGAGGTTCTTGGATGAAACAAGCATGTGGATATTTGTAACAGGCTTCAAGTCTGGCAATTTCTTTGCAGTTAGATTTACAATTATGCAGATTCTGGGACAAAGAGTATTTGGTTTTGGTTATTTTCTGATTTCAGACCATGCTAGGAAACTTTTCAGGGAAGTGTTATCCAGCTGTAGCACTAGGTGTTCAGATACTGCTAAACACATGGAATTACTTGTACTTGTAGTGACAGATGGATAAGAAACTGTCCTTGCTAGAGCAAGTGCTGTTTAATTTCAATTACTAGAAAAAAGCCTGAGTTATTATTCCCATAAATATCATCCTGACTTGAGAATTAAAATATTTTAAAATGCATTTGGATGAGGGAGGGGATTAATTTTACCATTCTCCTTCCAGGTCTGACCTACCCTTCCTCTGTTTTTCAGTCTTCCAAATGGTTCTCTGGTAACCCATTAACCTTTCAGATAGCAGGAGAACACAATATTCTTTTTTCTTTCCAGTGTTTGACTGTTTCCTAAGTGGTTTACAAATCCAGTTTTATGCTTTATGAACAGCAAAACTCCTATGAGTGTTTCTTAGCTCTGCAGAGGATTGTTCAGATTTCATAGAATTATAGAATAAAATTATTGGATGGTTTGGGTTGGGAAGGACCTTAAAACTCATCCAGTGCCACCCCTTGCCATGGCTAGGGGATGAGGAGGAGCTTCCTTAATAAAAATAATCTTATTCCCTGACTTAAATATTTCACTTACATGGAACTACAACTGATTTTAAATTCCAAGCAAACAGCCCCAAACCCATACTGGACTCCCATTCTTCCAGGGACAATGAAACTTGCATCATACCTTTGGCATCTGTGTTGCTGTTTCCATTTCCACTGAGTAATTGCCGGAATTCTGGGCCCGGCAACACTGTCTCTGTGTCTGAATGCAGCTCAGGAATTGCTCCCTGGAATACAAAGGAGGTCAGAAGGGACTGTACTTCTCCAAGTGTCTGGGCAAATCGTCTGCTCCTTTGTTTCCTTCCATGCTTTTAAATTTGTTTTCAATATATTTACTTGCTTTGCATCAGGCACTTGCATGCTGGATCAGTCTGCAAAGCTCCTATGGGGCTGTTGAGAACTGGTTGGATGCCCTGACAACTGCACTGGCCTGGTTTTCTCTGTTCAGGAGTGTTCAGAATTTGCTGTGCTTCAAATCCCGGCCTGTCTCTGAAAGCTGCTTCTCAGAAAATGCACTGCAAGGGTGTAAAATCCCAGAATCCTGTAAATAACTTAATTTCTATAGCAAGCATAATCTGGATATTATTTCTAGCATCACCCCTTAAAGGCCAAAGTGGGAAGGAAGATAGAAGAACACCAAGTTTGCTTTTCTGTTGTGTTCCAACGAGTCCTTCCCAGTCCCAGCTTGGCATTTTGAGTTCCATCCCAGCTCTCCACTAAACAAATGAGAGGGATTCATCCAATTACCAGTTAGATTCTCTCTTTGCTGATTCCTTCTGCTCTTGTGCCGGGTTTCTCTCTACTCAGGTAGATGTGAGCTGCACAATCCCACTTGGATTCAGCAACTCTTCCTGCTGAGTCCCTCTGCAAGGTCCAGGTGAGTGGTCCCTGACACTTACCCAGATGATCATCCTGTGTGTGATTTTGGTGGGCAGGAACAGAGGATGATCTGGTTTGCAGGCTCTTGTAACAGCCACAGCCTGCACAGCCTCTTAGATGTGAATGTTCCAAAGGAACATTCCCACTAAATCTTCCCTTGCCGAGGAAAAGAAGCTTCCATATCATAGTTCACCCTCTCTGCCTCACTCAGGTAAGTCCCCACCTGCAGAGCTGCCTCCAGCCCTGGGGCCCAGCACAGGGAGCACCTGGAGCTGCTGGAGTGAGTCCAGAGGAGGCACCAGGATGATCAAGGGATGGAGCAGCTCTGCTGAGAGGAAAGGCTGGGAGAGTTGGGATTGTTCAGCCTGGAGAAGAGAAGCTTTGGGGTGACCTTATTGTGGCCTTCCAGGAGCTGAAGGGCTGGACAAGAAAGATGGAGAGAGACAAGGTCCTGGAGGGACAGGACAGGGAGGAATGGCTTCCCACTGCCAGAGGGCAGGCCCTGGCACAGGGTGCCCAGAGAAGCCGTGACTGCCCCATCCCTGGGAGTGTCCAAGGCCAGGTTGGACGGGGCTTGGAGCAACCTGGGACAGTGGAAGGTGTCCCTGCCCGTGGCAGGGGGTTCAACGAGATGGGCTTTAAGGTCCTTTCCCACCCAAACCATTCTGGGATTCTGTGATGCAGGAAGAGCTGGAGTTGGTGTCCATGGGAAGAGCCCCTTTCACACATTTTTGCTGTAGCAACATCCCATTCTCAGCAATGGAGTTTCCTTGACCAAAACACAGAACTGCCAGAGAGGAACTTTTGTCCCTGGTTAATGTTAGCTCTGTCCACAAAGCAGACTTTGAAAAAGCAAGTTTAGTTGTTTCTGCTCCCCATTAAGCAGTAGCACATTCTCGGCAGTTGACGTTGATTTATCCATGAACCATCTCTGATAAAATGTAATGAATGCTCATGAAATGTTTTAATTTGGCATCATTTCTCTGGATGGATTAGAAAAGTAAGAAGATGCTTTGTTTCCCAGGAAACCTGGCCTAGAAGATAACAACATGGTCTGTCAAACTGCGAAAATCACTAAAGAAAAACAGGTTATCAAAACTGTTGCTCAAGTTTAATTAGAAGGAATTCTTCTGCTATGTGTGATGGCCGAGGGCTTTTTGAGCTAATCTGGCTGTTTGGGTCAGCATGGAAAATGAGGTATGGAACTGATTCCATGATGAGTCACAGGGGGTCTGGGACAGCTGGACAGGGATTAATTCATTTTGCCCAGGCCAAAGAGTCTCTGCTATGGATTACAGTGGGAGCAGTTCCCAGGAGAAGAGGGTCCCTGCTTGCACGTGGACATTTCTCCTGTATTTACAGCCTTCCCAGTGAGGACTGACATTCTAATCCTCATTCTTACAGACTGAACACCTCGAGGTACTTCCTGGTCTCAGTGCCCAGTGACAAAGGAAAAGGCATTTTTTCTAGAACTTTTGTGTGTTCATTGTCTCTGGGCTCAGGAATGTTCCACAGGTCCAGGGGACACGTATCACAACCAGTGTGAAGTGGAGGTTTTCTGCAGGGATTGGGCCACTGGAGTGATCCCAGAACTGTAAGTTCTTGAGTGTTGTCCTAGCTCAGCCCTGTGGTTTACTCCCATATAATCCGTTGTTCTCTTTAGGGAATTAAAATCTAATACATATAAAAGGGTCTAAGAGTGACTTGTTTCATAGTGCTCTGGGACTGTTTATTACAGAAAACCTATTAAAAAGCTCTGCTAATCTCTGAGCTGTATTCCATCATCTTTTCCAACCTTAATGATTCTATGAGCTAGAGGAGGGTGTGCAGCTCTGCCCTTAGCCTGGAAAGTAGCAACAGCAGAAACCCAGGGTGCTGTACAGCACTCCAAACATTGCCAGCCATTCCAGGAATACCCCTGGGGCAATCCCCCGGGGGCACGTGGAATTTCATGCAGTCAGCACAGAGGTCCCGAAGGCCCTGACTCACAGTCTGCATCACAGGAGGGAACAAGCTGTTGCTGCTGCTGCTGCTGTCTTGACATGAAAATTGTTTGGGCCAAGTAGGAAAAGGAAACTGCTCCAAAGGGCAACGGAAAAAAAGAAAGTTGCTCAAATTCAAAGCTTATGCCTCAGGATCAAGGAAGTTTACTAGACAGGTTTTAAACTGCACATTTCTGTGGTCCTTCAAAAATGCATCGCGGCTGGAATGTGAAATCAGAGAAGTGAGTGCTGAAACGTGCCACGTCCTCTCTGCCTTTCACTTGACTGACATCGGGGACTGGGCTGATTTGTAACACCATGAGAAATACCAGTTCCACCGGTGAGGTCTGGGAGCCGGGTCAGCTCCTGGGGAGGGAGGGATGCGCTGCTGGGTGTGCTCCCTCCAGCAGAGCCTGGCTGCAGTTCAGAGCTGCCTCCAGCTGGCAGGAGATGAAGATTTCACTGACAGCAGGGGCTAAGTGGCGCTTGCAGGGTTTGCATCTCGCTGTGCTGGTGGAGGGGGTACCCAGCAGACAGCAGAAATCCTTCAAGAGAAGTGTCTGCTTCCACAAAACTGCTTTAAGCTGGGAATTGATGGAGGTTTAGGCATTTTTTCAAGTTTCAGTGTAAGGACAGCAGCAGCAGATGATGTATGAACTGTGGCAGGTGCTCAGTATGACAGAGAAATACTCCCTGAAACCCAAGACAAAGGGAAATCTGAACATATTTATGGCCTTTAAGGAAATGAATTTGTTTGTTGGTTAAACAGAAGAAAACGAGGTAACTGAAGAAGCCTAGTAAACCCATTTATTTTCCTATTTCTCTGAATATTGATGGCTTTCCATCAAGAAAAACAGCTATTAAAACAAACAGACAAATAATACTATGGAGTTAAAAAGCTTCATCATTATTAACATTTGGTTGTTGTTATATCTGGGGCACCACCATGCTGCCTGCTCTACCCTTACTATGAAATGTGATTTTCTCTTGGCACAGAAAAACTCTGTCTGTGTTGTATCAGAAGAATATTTGGACACAGCATTCAGTTATCTGAGGGAAGTTTTGGTTTCTGTTCAAAGAAACCATCAGTCCAATATGTTTATGATAAATGATTTTGTTAATTTTCTGGGAAGACTTCTCTGCTATTTAATCTGTCCTGCAGGCTACAGGATGGCAGTGGCTCCACTCGAGTTAGGCTGGCAGCAGCAGTGCCTTTCTCCTCCTCCTCCTCCTCCTCCTCCTCACTGCAGAAGTAAATTTCTTTGCTGCGCTGCACCTTGAATTCAATGGTTTTAACTCAGCTCCATCACAGGCACCATCAATGTTGGGGGGAACTTTGGGGCCCAGAGCCTCAGCACTGATTAAATGTAAAATGATCCCTGCAGATTGAGCTGCTGTTCAGGACAGAATCTCAGCCAATGACTCAGGAGTCCAAAGAGCTTTTCTGAATTTTACCAGAGTTACTCCTTTGCAAGGACAAAACAGAAGGGAAAGGTCCAAAATGAGCTTTGTTGTGAGAATGGTTGCTTCTCAAATAAACAGAAATGCTGCTGAGTTTTCCATCTTCCATGGAAATTTGCTAGAAAGCAGAGGAACTGAGGAGAGGAGGAACTTTTAAAAATGATATATCCAAAGCTATTCTTGTGCTATTTATACAAAGCCTTTGCATCTGTAACTGCATGTTAGAGAGGTACAAAATGTCCTTCCAGAGCAAATGTACTCAGACTAATTCAGACATATTTGGCAACTCATAAAGGTGTTTAACTGTTTGTAGATCTGGGTAGAAAAGTCAAGTACTTTTGATTTTAAGACTGAAATCAGATGCTAATAGTGACTGATGTTTATCTCAAGAACCTGCCACTAAGACCAAAATGTCTATTTTCGTGCTAAATCAAATCAACCCATGTCTAAAATCACTATTTATTGCATGTTAACTACAGAAAACTTCACTGAGTTTTATAACCCTCCTCCCCTTCCCCAATTCCTATTAACCCCTGTGAGAAACATTCATCAAGACTGTTAAAATATTTGCAGTGTGGAAAAATATTTGCAGGTGTGGAAAGGAAAATCAGGGCAGTATGAGGACATAATTCCTATTTCACAAGGATTCCTATTTCAATCATGATAGAATCTCATTTTCTGTCCCATTCACATGAGTGCTGCTTTCCTGCTTCTGGCTGGAACTTTTGAAGGAAATATATCGATGTGATCATGGTGTGATATTGTTTGGGTACAAGAAGAGAAAATTTCCATCAGGGAGAGGCGATCTGAGCACAGCTTCTGCTGCTGCTTGGAAACTTGCCAGTGTTTTAAATAGGTTTCTACATTTTCCCAGGTCTAAGATGTAATAGAAAAGGCTGTTAGGAGTGGAGTAGGATTAAGTGTTTAGGAAAAATTGGAGGAAAGGTGTTGGAGTTTTCGTGCCTGGCTGTGAAGTGCAGAGGAGAATTGGAGAGACCCATTTCCAGTGCTCCAATCTGTGTAACCATGAGCCAAGGGACAGGACTCTTCCTTTGAAATCATCCCACAGCTCAGCCTGTCCTTATTTCCATTATTCTCCTCCAAATTTTCTTTTTCTGATCTTAAAACAAACATCACTGGCTTCCAGCAGGCCAATACTAGGAATGTGCTCCTCCTATTCCTACCCTTACATTCCCAAGCTGTTTCCTTTAGCATTTACTGGCAGCTGCCCATAAAGTGGACGGGCCATTGGTACCACCAGAACATACATTTATTTCTCTGGCATTTCTTTCAAGTCAGCTCTGAGAATTTCACTACTCTGCAAGATGTCTGAAACAATATCAGTCCCCAGCCTGTGCTCTTCCCATTTCCACCTTCAGCCTGGAAAAAAACAAACCCATTTGGTGCCTGAGTCTGTTCGCTCACATGGTGTGCACACGACTGGAGCTAAATCAGAATTAGCTAAAACAGGAAGCTTATTTCAAAGCCTGTGCAGCCCAGCCAGGAAAGCTTCCAGAAACATGTGCTCCGAGATGATCTCAGCACGTTCATTATTCAGCCTGTGAATAGCTTTAAAAGGGCCAAATTTCTACGGGTTGAATCAGCTAGGAAAGTAATTCAAATGGAGCGGTAAGAATCGCTTGAACAGTTGAGGAAATGTTTGTTGGAGCCACTAAAAATGTAGGAGGAAGAAAAATAAAAACAACTTGGATAAATGTGTATTAAAAGTTTGGGCTTATAAGAAAATGGGGAAGTAAATAGAAGTACTGTATTTCTTTTGTAGAATGGTGATGCTCTAAACCTTTTTATATCAAGAGAAACAATCCAACAACAGCAACACTCCACAAGCAGATATAATGGTCTTGACAATATCAGACATGTTGAGTAAATTTTGCTATTTTGGGGATAAAGTGAAAGTAGCCATAACTATCATTCAGCAACTTTATTAAAAAATCACAACTGCCATCAATTTTGCAGTCAACCTGTTTTTCACAGTGGCTTAAGTCATGAAAATCTATGGACCTTTAGAAATGCCTCAAACCAAATCTCTCATTTAGAACCAAAAACTTGGGAAAAGCATGGACTGGATGTTCTGGAACCACACTAGAGGGCACTTGAGCTGTTTCTTCCCGAGTAAAGGTCAGAGTAGTAGGATGCTTATCCAGGAGCAGCAGTGGACTGAATTGAACATGAGAATTATCAGGATTTATCAGTATTAGGTTGGTAGAACAATCAGTGATTTCCCCCGACAGCCTAATGGGGGGGAATAGGTGTGAATTTCCAGGTCTAAATTCTGCTTGTAGGTACTGTAAGCAATTAGGAGGAAATAATGCAAAAATTGCTGATTGACTGCAATAGTGTTTTGTCTCTGTGTATGGATCAACCACAGAAATGTGGGATACCTTGGGCGTTTCAAAGAAAATCTAGTCTCAAACAGAGCAATGTCTGGAGAGCTGAGCTGCTCTTTGCTCCAAATGTAATGGTCTTGCTCCTGTCCTCTCCCCATTTGGAGTGTGATGCCCTAAAATGATTGATTTTGTGGGAATGGAACCAACAGCACCTGACAGCCTTTCTGTAAAGTATCCGTAATAAATACTGAAGACTCGGGAGGTAGTGCAGACCCCACTGCTTATAACCCACTTTCAGAGGTTTGGTTAAAAAAAATTAATATGTTGATCTGGTTCCCAATGTGGAAAACACCCACAGAAGTTTGAGTGTGTTTAGCTGGAGAAAAGGAGGCTCAGGGGGGACCCTGTGGCTCTGCACAATTCCCTGACAGGAGGGGACAGGCAGGGGTGGTTGGGCTCTGCTCCCAGGGAACAGGGACAGGACGAGGGGAAGTGGCCTCCAGCTGTGCCAGGGGAGGTTTAGATTGGATATTGGGGAAAATTTTTTCACTGAAAGTGTGATCAGAGACTGGCACAGCTGCCCAGGGCAGTGGTGGAATCACCATCCCTGGAAGTGCTCAAAAGTCGTGTGGATGTGGCACTTGGGGACGTGGATTAGTGGTGAACACAGCAGTGCTGGGGGAACGGCTGGACTTGATAATCCTAAAAGGCTTTTCCAACTGAATGATTCCAGGATTTTCTGATCTCTCAGGCATCAAGGCCTCCCTGCCTTTGGTGCTGGGTCCCACGTATTGAGGTCCTGGAGCCCAGCCCTGGCAGAGCAGCTCCTGGACACCTTCTCTGCCTGTGCAGAGCCCGCTGGGCTCAGGTGCTGCTGCACAGCACCACTGACAATTCACTTCCTACAGATGACCATACTGTGTTTGTAAAACAAACTCTGCTCGAGAATTGGCTGCCTCTGAAGCAGGAGGCACTTGAGTGGTTGAGTTTCAAACAATTCTCCTTTTGCCCTGACAGCCACAAACAAACTCCAGCTCACAGCAGCTTCACTCAGTCATCACTGAAACAAAGCTACGAGCTGCAATTAAATTTCTGGGTAATTTACAGACTTTCTGGTAAGTCAGGTTTCTTATGAAGGACATGGGCTCTTTGTATGTACTGTGGAACACCCATTTTTTGTGGATCACACTCCCCCAGTCACAGGGAATTGCTGGTCAGTTTTGTGACCTTTCTGTCTGTGTTTGCTGCTCCTCATCCTCTCATCTTTCCCCTTCCTGTGCCCTTGTGAGACCCCACCTGCAGCAACTCTTAAAAAAAAAGTTGAATTGCTGTCCTACCACTTCTGGCTTTCAGTATGTGTTTCCTCATGAATATCCAGGCACAGTGGGAGTTTTCCTGCTCCCAGCAGTGAGGTAGGACACGTTTGTTGACAGACTGACACGTGCAGCACGTCCTTGCAGTGGGGCCAAGCTGTGTGCAGAGGGAAAAGCCTTGGGAGAGCTGGCTGAGGGCTGCTGGACAAGCCCTCACAGGATCCAGGAGCCACCTCAGACCTCTCTGCATTCCATTCAAATGCCAGGTGTGCTCTTTTGATCTGGCTCCAGGAGCAAGGAGGCATGGAGTGAGGCAGGAGCACCTCCATCCATATTCCCATGGATGAGGAGAGGGGGAGGATATTTTGTGGCAGATGCTGGTTTTGCTTTTTTGGAGCACTATTGGGTTATGCTTGGAACCTGTTAATGAGATTAATGCAAAAACTGAGTGGGATAGAGTGGATGGAGACACAGATCTGTTTTTTACTACTGACATATTGATCTAATCTTTCCATGCTTTCCATGTATATCCTGGATATTTATGGCATAAGAACACACCACTAGAAACATTGAGCACCCAAATCCTCCAAATTTTATCACTTTTTTAAAGCTCCTCTTTGAAGTGTCTTGAAGGGGATTTTTTTGCAGTTTAGTTATAATGAGAATTTAGAGCACATGGGTAATAAAAGGAGTTATTCTGTAGTAACCTCCTGAATGGTTCCAGTGCTGTGTACAGAGAAACTTGTCTGTCTAACAGGAGCATATCCTTTAAAACTGAATAGATTTTACCTCCCTCGGAGGAGATTTCTGTGCTTGGAATAGGAATCAGTTCCCTTCCTTCTGCTGAGTGGAGATTTTGCAAATATATTTTGTTGTTGTCGGGTTTTTTAATTAATTTTATGTTGGTTTTTTTTAAGTAAATGCCATGACTTGAAGTGTTTGGTGAACTCCCTCCTTCCTCAGTGTTTTTGGGTGGAATAGAGAACAGAAATGAAAGTTTAGTGAAATTCTGAGGCTAATGATTTTGTTCTTTAGCTTAAATTAGATTGTTTCCATGACAATCCTTCAGTTAATTGCACTTAAGCCACTTAATACCACAGTTTCTTCTGGGCTTCCTGTGCTGCTGCATGTGTGGCCTGAGAGGACCTTTCTTAGCAAAACAGCTGAAATTGCATCAGAGAGGACTCAGAGAGGAGAGGACTCAGAGAGGAAAAGAGAAGTGAGGAAGAATAACAGAACAATGGACAATAAGTGTGAGTCTGACCCCAACTGCTGGGATGCACATGGGGCTGGAGGATGATTAACGTAGAAAGGAAAGAATGAGAGCAAAAACTTCTCCCCTGGGTTTAAAGCTCTTGGTAAAAGCATAGGAGCCCCTCCAGTTGCTGAGGTCAAACATGGAGGAGATGACTATGTAGAGGTTTAGGATGTCTGGAACTGTCAACTTTCCAGTTAAATTACAAAACAGTGCTCTGAACATGGAAAAACATGCAGGAAGAAAGCCTGTGGGATGCCATATGACTTGATTTGGACAAGAGGTAAATTTAAAAAACAGTGCATGGGCAGAGTCGGCAACAGATCTGGACTCAGAATTTTGACCTGTTAGTGAAAAAGCAGCATTTCAGATTTTAGATATGGAGTTGTTTCTCTAAGCTGTGTGGCTGAAGAAAACAAGATAAATGTGAGTAAAGATCTGCGAGAAGTTTCTGGGAAGTCAGTGTTTTTCCTTGGATGTTTTTGGTAATATAACGTGCACCAGTTCCTTGTGCTCCTTAGTGCCTATCAGGTGAAGTTGGGGGACGATGTGCTGGCCAATATTTTCTTTTGCATGACCTGGATAATGTAACGGGAACTCTCTCAGGAATTTATGAATGAAAACAAAGCTGTAAAATGCTGCCAGAATGGGGGAAGACACAACTACAATTATAAATGACAGATGTAACTTAATCATAGCATAGAAGGTCATTGATTTGTGTAGGAATAATCATCATCACAGGGGCAGCATTGGGAGCAAATGGCCAGGTGAGGTCTGCAGTGAGGAATTCTGGAGATGCTGCGAGCTGAGCAGAAAATGCTGCAGGGAAGGAGGCAACCCCTGGTCCATGTGGACAGGTCCCAGTTTGTGGGTGACCACGACAACCAGCACTCCCAGCCCCTGTGGGGTTCTGCTCCCCAGGAAAGGTGGGGACCGCTAGGGGACAACCCAGACCAACTTTCAGCTCTCTGATCCCTCTTGGAGCTGTAAACATGAGATCATTCCAGGATATCTCCTGCATATGTCCTACATATGTCTCAAGTCTTTACTGTGAACTCTGCAAATACTGCAAAGAATAATATAAAAGCACAGCCCAGATGAGGTGGTATCAGAATGTAGGAAAAAAACTTAGAATGTAGGGAAAAAATCCAAGTGACAAAAGCTGGATGAATCTGGAAAATTGCTCCTTCATAGCTTTGTGATTAGAATCCTACTTTCTGTCTTTCTTTGGCTGTCCTCTTTGATTGCTCAGAAGTCTAAACCCATTTCCTTGATTCTTAGTCAATAGCAGAATGTCTTTTTTCCAGCTCTCCCCTGCACTTGCAGGCCAGGTAGGTAACTTCTCATGGATGCTTGTGGAAGGTGGTGATTCAGGATGCCTTGGAAAATTACTGGTGCTGTTCAAAAGCTGTTGGAAATCACAGGATTTCTGGTGCCTCTGATGCTGGCCTAGATCTGCCTTTCTTTTGTGACTTTCACATGTCCTTGAGAATTCAGCACTTCTGCTGGAATTGAGGTGGTGTGGGAGGGTCACCATTCCCAAATCACCCATTTGTCTTTCCACCCACATCTCTTGGGTGTTTCTGTGCCTGCTGCTGTGTGCCACAGTCGTGCCCTATTGCAAACACTTGGGGAGATAGATTTGTTCTGGCTCAGGATGTTTTAATGCTTTTAAGGGAAAAATTATTTTTTTAGTGTAAAAATGGGATCATCCACCAACCTTTCCTGACCTGATGACCGCCAGCTTCTCCTGATCCTGCATGGGGAAGGACATGGACAGGGTGGGTTTAGATCACATGTTAGGAAGAAATTCTTACCTGTGAGAGTGGTGAGGCCCTGGCACAGGGTGCCCAGAGAAGCTGTGGCTGCCCCAGCCCTGGAATTTTCCAAGGCCAGGCTGAACAGGGCTTGGAGCACCCTGGGATAGTGGGAGGTGTCCCTGCCCATGGCAGGGGTGGAACCAGAGGAGCTTTAAGGTCCATTCTGAACCAAACCATGGTTCTACAATGGTTCTACAATTCTATGAGCCCATCAAAACAAAGCTTATTATTGAACATTTTAAATTTTATTTTTTCTGAGCAGAAACTTCAGTGTCAGTTTTTTGTGGCTGCAGTGAACTCTGGGCTGAGTTCAGATATCAGGGTACTCTTGGTCCTGTATTACTGGTGAGATGCTGACCAACATTTAAATGTGTATTGAGTCCTGTCTGATAAACCTGGCAATTTGCAGCTTCCCTATCAATGCCACTTTGCGTAGCAAATATTTTTCAATCAGTATCATCTGTCTTGCAGGTTTTGCTTCTTCCAGGATAACAAACCCCTCCTCTGTTTGCAAGAGTTTTTGCTCTTTCCAAGAGTTGCAAACTATTTACTGATGATACAGCCCCAGTAAAAAGAACCATACGGTGAATTAAGATCCTCCAAGGAGGAATATGGCTGGAAGCAGCTCAGGTCTTTGCACTGAGCTGTTAAAGCTGAGCTTCCAAGTTTCTAATCAAAAGCTGAAACCAGATGGAAGTAAAATGTGAGGAATAATATGAAAAATATGTTACTGAGAAGATCAAATGGAAGAAAGAAAATGAAAATGTTCTCAATTGACTGCAGGATTCCTTCAGAAGCAGCTTTGGAGGAGTCACCTTGTTCATCCTACACCTTTATTTTGTCCCTAGGTGCACCCAGGTGAAGCCAAGTGGAGCCTGTGGAGCTGGGGCTTTGCCATAGTGCTCATGCCAGCACTGAAGAGCTCAGGTTTTTGTGTTACTAAATCAGATTTAGGAACCTAACAGGTTTTCTGTGCTCTCCAAAGGCTCTCCCTGCAGTATCCAGCTGAAAGGACAGTAATTGAAGTTGTCTGCTCTGCAGGTAAAACTCTGTTCTCTTTTCTTTATTTGAGGCAGTATGATGGCTTTCTCTGAAAAGCAAGGTTTAGAAGGACCTGAAACCTCCTGATCTGAAGATCCAACAATTTAAGAAGGAGAAGGGAAAATAAATAATTAAATCTCTCTGACAAGCAAGATGTGTCCTTATTCAGAGAACAGGAATACCATTCTTTCCTTCTTTGGGGAATACATGAACAGAAAAATGAACCCGGAGACAATAACATAAGAGTGTTGTCAAAGTATTTCAAAAAATAACTGAGACTTGTGCAGATGCCAAGTCTAACTTTGGCTGATTCTCTTTTTTAGGAATGTTGTAGAGCAATTTTCTGAATTCTATTAATATAACAAGCAAACAGACTTTGGATGCTCTGGATCTACATTGCGGGAAGTAAAGGTGATTTCTTGAAGATTTTATAGAGGCCAAGAGCCTGTGTGCTCTTGAAATATAAACTTAAATGTTACTTATAAATTAAAAGATGGTTAAAAGTTTAGGGAAGGGAAAGAGGGATGCAAGGCCTACAGAATATGCTGATAATGGTACAGGATACATGCAGCCCAGGATGAGGGATGATTACAATGATAAATTCTGTATATCCCAGCCATGGCAGAGAGGATGGAGAGGGGTGGTCTGTCAATGGCTCTGAGTTAATTACTTTCTGTAGCACTTTGCCTCCTGCTGCAGCAGCTTTGTTTGAATGTACATTGCTGTGTTCTGCAAAATTCAGATGAGACTGAGCTCTTTCCACCACTGAATGCATTTGTCTTTCCCAGATCTGGTGTCCCAGACTCCTGGTAACACTGGTGTGTCCTCAAGCTCCTTACAGGTCTGACAGTTTGGGTGCTGAGGTCCAATACAGGAGGCTGAAATGTTTATTTGATTACTTGCTCATTCCCAGCTCCCTCAGTGTCTTACATTTATAAAGGAAGAGGCTAAATAGAGGCATAGATACTTTTACAGTAATACCAAAATCCTGTTTAGGTGCTAAAAGCAGCTGGTTTTGACAAGGTTAAGAAGGTTTTTGAGTTTGCTGCTGTTGGCTCAGAGGTCCTCTATTTCTTATCTCTGTTTTTTTCCTATTTTCTTTTCCCACCCTGATAAAATGAACCAAGAGCCTTGAAGTTTCCTCCCTCTTTCAGGGACCAGACTGTCCCAAAGGCACCACAATTCCCAGGTTCCCAGGTTGAGAGCAGTGGGCTCAGCTTTCCTGTTACTGCTCCAAAACACCCCTGAGCTGGAGCCTGAGCTGCTGTCTGCAGCATCAGAGTTGTCATAGAGGAGCACCAGCACGTTCTGCTGCTTCCATCACACTGGGAAAATAAAAAAAAAAGAAATTTCACTTTGACCTCTGGCTTAGAAATGAAGGCAATTTAAACACTAATAATAAACATAAAATGGGGTATGTACAGTTGAGGCACTACCCAGTCATTCCTGTATATTCTGTTTATCTTCTGCTGTTGATTAGACTCTGCTTGACAAAGGATCTTCTGTGCCTTCACAGCAAAGATGTGAATGAAAGTAACAGGAATTTAACAATAACAATGAATTAGTTCTTGTAATGTTACCTGTCATCAGTGGCAGACAAGAAGCTGTCTCCAGATGATTTCAATTTCTCACATCTTCTAAACAGCTTTAGGTAATATTCCAGCAATCAAAGAGGGTAAGAAAAGCTGAATAACGGTGTCACCTGAGTTACGAAATGTATTCCTAAGCATGCTGTCACAATATGACTGCAGGAATGCAGGTTTAATGAACTTCTAACAATATGCATGCAGATTTACAGACATAATTCACTATTTCAGTGTTGTGTAGATGTGTGCATAAAGTACTCAGAGCAATCTGCTGGAGCAGTGAGGAACAAAAACTGATAAAAAACTCACTTGAAGGGGCTAAAAAGGCAAGGCTGTGCAAGTTGAACAGTCTTCATTCAAAGTGAAGGCAAAGGCAAAAATGCCTTTGAGAGTAGAAATGTTTTGAAGGAGAAGCATTACAACTCCACTGCCTTGAGTGGAATCTGCAAACTGAACGAGTCCAAACAACTCTCATAGAAGAAGAAAGGGGAAGCCAGTAGGAAGGAGAAAAAAAACCCCAAGTGACTGTTAGGAAATGTTGCTCCAAAGTGGTTGATGAGGAGAAATGAGTAGGGGCTTAAGTTTTTAAGGCCTCAGAGGTTGGTTAAGCTCTGGCTGGTGCAGCACACTGGAGGTGCTAAGACCATTTTCCTGCTTCCAATTTCATGCTGCATTTGCACTTTCCAACTCTCAGTCCTGACATGCTTATCTCTCCTACTAGATCACTGAATGAGGAGTAGTCTTTAGCTAAATATTTCCTAAAGACTCTTGAATCCTAAAATCTAGTGGGTCAGAACAGAGTGTTTGAAGAGAGAGTTGAGTGATACCTTCCTTTTCTGATCTCCCCATGTCTCTTCTTCTTTCTGGTTTCCATTTCATGATGTTTGAGTAATACGAGCTGAACCAAATGGTTGGTGTTAGAGATCATAGAATTCCAAAGTGGTTTGGCTTGGGAGGGACCTTAAAGCTCATCCACTTCCAGCCCCGACACCTTCCATTAGACCAGGTTGCTCCAACATGGCCTTGGACCCTTCCAGGGATGGAGCAGCCACAGCTTCTCTGGGCAGCCTGTGCCAGGGCCTCTCCACCCTCACAGGGAAGAACATGAACGTGGCTGTGCATTTGCTGGATGCTCCAATTTTTTTCTCTGTATAAACAGACAAAGCACTCCAAGACACCTCCCTGTAGCAGGACATTTCTCCAGGCCTGGCTGTAACCTTGCCTTCTGTCCTAGGCAGGCCACAGGCACATCTCTCAGGAGTGTTCTTTGGTGCAGGACTTTGTCTCAACATTTTCCCACTGGATCTAATCCAGTCTGGGATCGCAACTGTCGTGAGAATGCAACAAATCATTCTGGGAAGTATCTAATTTTGCCCCTATTGGTCAAAGCAATGTTTATGCACAGCCAGAGCCATATGACAGAGGAGAGGGTACTCTTGAACCCTGTTAGCAATGTGTACTAAAAAAATACCAGAGCTCCCAAGTTTTTGTATGAGTAAATGGCAAAACTACTGTTTCCTAGTTTGAACAACCCCTGATTTGAACATCATTGGAAAAAAGCCAGGAAAGCAACTGGAGTCAGCCCAGAAACATATTTTATCCTTGTGGCTGCTTTATTTAATCAATCAATCAAACAAACAAACAAAACCCCTCAATAAACCAACAAAAAAGCATTTTCAAAAATGTACTTTTTCTTTGAAAGAGTATTTCAGGGCTTTACAATGATGCTTGAAATGTGGTACCTACACAGAGACTGCCAGGGAAATGTGAAACATAAAATAAATGCCATAAGTGCATGTGGTTTTTCTCATTTTCAGTCCTGCCTCAAATAAATAAAACATTGTTCAGTTCCTCTGTAGGAGCTTCTTCATATTTCCAAGGTGTCTGGAAAGGCCCAGCCTTGCAGAGAGGTCTCTTTAGCAGTTTTCCAGTGGAGGAGATTGCAGAGCTCTCACACATCCAGGGCAAATGGCCAAGAAATGGATTATTTCTGCGGGTTGCTCTGAATCCTCTGGAGGGCTGGGTTTACCTCCAGCTCTAACTGATGCTTGAGTTTAAAAACAGAGCATTTAATATGTACCTGAGGGAAAGATCTGAGGCAGCTGGGTGACAGACGCTGTGTCAGGGAAGAGGGAAGCATCCTGGCAGGAGCACTGGTGCTGTTGCAGCCTGTTCTGCAGGAGCTCTGCAGGGTAAAATGTGTTTGTTCCCCCAGCCACCACTTCATCATGAGCACCAAAACTGGCTGGGGTGCTCCTGCCTCCAGCTGCCATTTCACTTTAGGGTATTGACAGGGAAGTTCCTTTGGGAAGGAATAAAACCTGGTTTGAAGACTCAGATTGATGGAGCACCCACCCAGCATGGTCACCTGGTTGGGGGGAGTCACAGCATCTCCTGGGGGACAATTTGAGAAACAAATGAAGGTTTATGGCACGAGGTGCAAAACAGGTACATGAAAAATATTGCGAAAAATTGAAAAAATAGAATGAGAGCTGGTGCTGTTGAGGAGCATTTTAAAAATAATATTAATAAGCAAGAACCTGAGCAGAAAAAAAAAAAAAAATAGAAATAAGAATGAGATGGAGAAAATTGGCTAAACCAAAACAGAAAGTGGGCGATGCTGAGAAAGTGACAGTGTGAAATGTTTGTTGAATCACCTTTGATGGTCAAACACAAGATCCTGTTACAACTGGTTAACACAAACCCAGGGCTGGCTGATGGATGGGAAGATAAGTGCTGTATACTCTGTCTGAAGAGCGATGGGTTGTTATGAACATTAAGAATAAACTATTACATTCAACATCATTAGTCAGCCCAATGCTGAAGGAGCCAGAGCAGATCCAGTTTGCAAAAATCTCATTTATTAATTTGATTCTCCCTGTTTGCCCTCGCATGGCTTTGATGTTCCGAAGTCGGTGTTTAAGCCTTGCTGCAGATGACAGCTGTATTGAGAGTTATTAATCACCAAATGAATCATTTGTTCATTCACATCAGACACTGTCTAAGCAGTTTGATAAAGCTGAAGGTGATCTGAGTTTAGGGAAGATGAGATAAATAGTATTTCTTTTCCAATTTGTCCCAAATCCATTGTAGGTAAGATAATCTGTGTCTTAAATTCTCCAAATAAATGTCTAGTTACTTTTAAACAAATCAGGAAATTAGGATCTGTTATGTCTTTAACACATTGGTGAAACAGAAGCAATTTAGTATTTCAAGTGCAAATTTGAAGAAAGTTTTTGGGTTGGTTATGCTTGAGCTGCTGGGGACCCCATCTTCCAGTTTCAGAAAGAAAAATCTCTTGATCTAAATTAATTAGATGGTTTTAAATTGACAGAGAGTAGGTTCAGATGAGATGTTAGGGAGAAATTCTTCCTTGTGAGGGTGGTGAGGGGCTGGAGTGGATTTCCCAGAGAAGCTGTGGCTGCCCCTGGCTCCCTGGGAGTGCCCAAGGCCGGGTTGGACGGGGCTTGGAGCAACCTGGGACAGTGGAAGGTGTCCCTGCCCATGGCAGGGGTGAAATGGGTTGGGCCTTAAGGTCCTTCCAACCCAAATCATTGCACGATTCCATGATTGTGTGAAAATGGGGCATTGGTCAGCAGTGCTGAGCTTATACAGGATCAGCTACTCCTGGAATGTGTGGCCTTAATTTTCACAGTTCCACTCTCGTCCCTGTGCTGGCTGTGGAAATTACAATCAGAGCAACTGATTCCACTCAGGACACAGCAGAAAGCCTTTAACTTCTCCCAGAAGCTTTATTGCCGCAGTTCTCCTGGCTCCGAGCTCTCTCTTACTGCAGCAGCAAGGAGGAAGCATGAAAACTCCAACAGAAGGTTGGAAGGGCAAGTAAACCAAATGTTTGGGGTTTTTTTCTCTTTCCTACGTCAGCAATTAGTCACTAATTGTATCAGTCCTTTCCATGCATAATGAGCTGCATTCTCTGTAGGTCACTGTGCTGATGTGGCCAGGGTGGAGCAAGAAGATGCTGTGAGTTAGACGTGGCCTTTCTGCATCAGCTCACGGCCTTGTGGCAGAAAGGTTTTCTGCAGTTCAGTGACAGAGCTGTGTGAAGCAATTCTGACCCTGGAGCTGGCAAATAACGCTGCAGGAGCTGCCTGTTGGGGATGGTGGTGGTGCCTGATTGCTCTGATTTGTCTGCTCTCACAACTTGCTGCAGTCACACAGCTGAGGAGTTGTTTGCTTCAGCCTAACAATAACCCTGGCCAAGTTTGTTGTCTTTGGCTTCAGGGATCTGCTTTGGGAGTGCACTTTGAAAGGGAACTTCAAGAACTCTTGACTTCCTAGAACGAGAGAACTGGGCTTCCATCAATCCCCAGTAAACAGTCCCAGTTTAGAACAGCACTTTCCCATTAGATACTGCTTTTCCTGTGCTACTAATCATCTAAATTTATGGATATGATTCCAAAATCTCTCTTTTGCTCTCTTTGTCTCTTCTGATTTATAGTCTTAGGAAGTTAATGGAGGACAAGGGACTTTTCACACAATTTTCCATTCTGGTCACCTTCACATCTTCATTTTAGCTCATTACAGCTGTTGTGATTCAGAATATTTTTAACAAAGCCTCCAGTTTTACTCATTGCTAAATGATATTTGTGGCTAAAAATTTCTTATAATTGTTGTCAGTGACATAAAAGCTTTTTAAAAATTTGTGCAAAATTTGTCTGCTTGGTTTTTTACTACCTTAATAGGAAAATGTTTTCCATGACTTTCTGAAAAGTAGTCTGGACCTTGTGTGAGAAAACAAAATAAAAACTTGAGTTTTATAGGTTTGATATAGTGGACATTGTCTAGCAAACCGAACACACTCTTTTGTTATTTCCCTGTTGAGCAGCTCCTTCCCATGTCCAGCATGTTCCACCCCGCTTAAAATGTCAACTCATTGTGTCTAAAGGCTTGGAATGCACATGTTTTTAGAAATTTGGTTTCCAGTCTCTGTAAGGAGCCTAGAACCAAAGGAGTCCTTTGCAGCTGGTGACATGAACACTTTTCCCTTCCCATTTCTTCCTGTCCATCATCAATCCAAAAAGAAAATTAATCGAGCTTGAATGTTACTGCAACAGATCAAACTGAATTTTGGAATGAGTGCTCAGTTTAGCTCCTAAATCTGACAAGTCCTGTTCTAATTAGAACGTGTAATAAAAGGCTTGTTATTTATTGCTTAATAGACCTGTCACCAGGGAATTGGGGTTGTGCACACTCCTTCCTTCCTGCCACAGTTTAACTTGTTCTGAGACTTGGACTGTGTGCACTAGAACTGGAATGTAACCAAATCAAATGATTCAAGAGGAAAAAGGGAAACGGAACAAAATCCCCAGAGGACACATCTGATCAGTAACAACAGCAGATGTGTTTTCCACAGAGGTGCCGCGAGCATCTGTGTTCATCTGAGGCTGAAGGTATCACCTGGGCTGAGGTTGTTGCAGAGCTTTCCAGCTGGGTGAGTCACTCCTGCAGCCATCACTCGTTGGATCACAACCCTGAGGGCAAGATCTTGCTAAATGCCTGACAGGGACCACTGTGTGTGCTGGATTATGGAAATAGAGGTGATAAAAAAAGAGGCAATCCATGAGTCAGTGCACTCAGTACAGGCTTGCCTTTTCCAGGCAGAAGGAGCCTTCACACAGGCACTGGAGCCGAGCACCACTTTGCAGAGTAGCTCTGGTGGGTTTTGTGCTGGAACTGGCTGGCAATATTCTATTTAAAAGCCATGTGTGCCTAAGCAATGCTTCAAAAGAAAAAGCCATTTGCATTTAAAGTAGAAATCCATTTCACTGACTTGGACATGATTTGGATTGTTTTGTTTTGTTTTGTTTTTTCTTTTGGTGTAAAGCAAGAAAAATTTGTCCTCCAGAACGGTTTGTCAGAAACACAACAGAATAACCTCCTACCCCATCCCAGCCACTTTAATTGTCAGATTGTAGTGTCCCCATCATTCGGACAGCAAAGATGCACAGCAAAACTTGGCAGCTTCATTGTTCCTCTTCATGTCTCAGAGAGTTTAGGGAAACCCTCCAAAAGCTATGAATTTCTGATTCCACCAGGAAGTATTTGGTGTTTGAAATCTGGAAGGACAAGAAGGAAAACTCAAAGAGCACTGAGGAAGCGCTAACTAGATTGTTGAAGTAAAGACAGTTATTGCAGAAACAGTTATCACTGTGAGGATAAGGACTAAATATTTTATCTGGTAATTTGAGGCCAGTGCCTGGGTTCTGCTGTAAAATTTGGCATACAGGGAAGAGGTGATCCTCAGATCCTCTTTAACACCAACCAAACCAAAACCACTGATTTTTCTAACAAGATTTTGGTCCTGTCAGGATTCCCTTCTGCTGTCTAAAACTAATGGATGCTGTCTCCTGACCAGATTAGAAGCTGGATAATTCTGTCTCATTTCTTAGTTTCAGCCCTGTGCCAGGTATTCTGCTGGACTGTTTTCTCTATGTATTAAACTGCTGTATAGTGGTTATTCCGTATTTTGTTCTGCTTTGGGCTACATTCAGTGTTCCTTAGATTTTATTGATTCCTTTTCACTTCCTAAAGCAGCTTGGTCGAGGGGTGATACTGAAGTGTCAATGTACAGTCCTTGATGGTTTTACTGACCAAGGGATTCAGGCCCAGTGATTTATATCAAGCTGGAGATGCTGTATCAGAACATTTGTAGGCACAGAGACACCGACTTCTCCAGAGCAGAGAATTCCTCAGGAAAACAGACTGAGAAAAGTGAAAACGCACACACAGTGATTCCAAACCCTGCAAGTAAATTCCCCCAGTGGTTATAATTGCTCTCCTGAATGTTGTTGCTTACTAAGGAAGAGCTGGCAAGGGTGTGGCTGCTCTTTAATCGCTCTTTGAACAAGGGATTAGAGAGTGGAGCAGCAGTGTCATATAAGGGGTGAAAGGAAACTGGGAGAAAGCACAAGTGTTATGTAAACCATCTCTTGTCTGTCAGTGTCAACATTTCCTGTCTGTATTGGAGCTGAAGTGAAAATAATCACCCAGGCCTGATGAAGTGCAGCCTGGTTGCAGGTGTGGGTGTTGGAATGGGTTTTCTGGCATTCCAGGCTCTTGGCATCCACTCAGCAGCAGGAATGACTGAGTAACCTGTGGGGTTTCGGACGTGTTGTTGCCACCCTCCTGCACCCCCCCTCAAAAAAAGCCCCACCAAACTAATAACAGCAGTGATGAGAGGATGAGTCCCATGCTGGGTGATGAAAACTGATTATGATCCATCTCTCTAGAGATTGATCTGTTTTCCTCCAGGCAAAATTTAACCTTCACTCCTTAGTCAGACCCGCTGAGCAGGAGTGAAATTGTGGGTGTCAGGTGTGTGGCATTAGGCTAAAGGTGAAACCAAGTTGATCTGATTTGCTTTTTAAATACAAGGATCTTGCTTTTCTTTCCTCAGATTCTAAAGAGAATTTCAGATTCTTGTAATAGTGACTGTGCAATTCTTCCAATAAAACTCCTTCACAGCAGTCCCTCTAATTGATCTTATTTTAGATGAAGTAGCTTTACTTTTTCTTAGGCATAAATGTTTTCAATCCTTATATTTAGAAGTAGGGCCTTGAGACGAAGACGCTCCATCTTTAGGGAAGCAGTTGGTTATTATGCTTATCTATATAATTAAAACTGGTAGACTTCTTAAACAGTCGGAAGAGAATTCAGCATGCAGTGAGTAGCACTTGTTTCTAAAGCAGTGGAAAAGCTGAGGGCACCAGAGGAACTCTTGGAAAATGCAGAGAGCTCAGTGAGCAGTTAATGTTGAACAAAGTTGGTCTGTAGAGATCCTCCCTCCCAGGTTTTTCAGTTATTGTCACCTTACACAAAAAGCTGAGCAGGGCATCAGGTCCATCCTCCACGCTGAACTACAGTCTTGACTCATCATACAGATTCTAATGCAGCTGTCACAAGTGAATGTAACTTATCCGAGTATGGATGGTCCTGTCACTCCTTGGATTCAGCAGAAACAAAGCAAATGAGGCTGATTTTGGTGCCTTTGGCAGCATTTCAGCACTGTGAGTTGAGCTGTGATGTCACCTGGCCCTTCCATCCCTCACCCCTTCTCTTGCAGTTGTGGGCTAGGTTTGATCACCTGAGATCTCGCTCAGAACCCAGGAAGTTCTTGCTGAGCAGTTAAATCCTGCAATTGTTTTCTTCTTTCCTTAAGTGACATCAACAAACAGATTTCCCCCTCTGCCCTGCCGTGTGGCCTCTTGGTGTGATCTGTAATTGCCATCGGTCTGTGCAAGGGATGGCAGCTCCCAAGATTGCTTTAATCATCATGGAATCCCCGACTGGTTTGGGCTGGAAGGAACCTTTAGGATCCTTTTGTTCCAACCCCTGCCATGGGCAGGGACACCTTCCACTGTCCCAGGGTGCTCCAAGCCCTGTCCAGTCTGGCCTTGGACACTGCCAGGGATGGGGCAGCCACAGCTTCTCTGGGCTGCCCTGTGCCAGGGCCTCCCCACCTTCACAGGGAGGAATTTCTTCCCAATATCCCATCTAAATTTACCCTCCTTCAGTTTAAAGCCATTCCCCCACTATCACCAAGTGTCCTTGTCAAAAGTCCCTCTCCAGCTTTCCCAAGGAAGAAAGACATCACTTCCAGGGCTTTTGAAGAAATGCCAGGTCTTACACATGTTTGGAATTACCAAAGGCATCCAGAAGACACTTTCAATTGCAATTCTCTTATGTCAGTGGTAAAGTAATGTTAGTCTCCATGAACCTGGGAGTTCTGAATGAGCAGCAGCTCCATTTTTCTTTAGTCCCATGGTGTCAGGTATGGAAAGCAGTTCTACAGCAACTTGGTACTGTGCTTTATAGCTGTAAGGCCACTGAGGCACACAGGTGGAAGCCTGCTCCAGCTCCATGTTTTCTTTTGCCTCAGAACACTGATGTGTTCTGATGTCCCTGCTGTCACTGTGTCACTGATGTCCCTCCATCCCTCCTGTGATGGTGACAGGGAGCTGGCTGCCCCTGCTCCTGTGTTCTGCTGCTGTGTCAGGGCATCTGGTCCCTCTGGGATTGCACTCAAAGCACCCTCAGCCTTCCTTGCCTCCCCCTGCTCCAGAACAAGTTGTTATTTGGAGGATCAGGACAGTCAGGAGCCCGCCTCCTCCTCGACCTTTCAGATAAGTGATTATTCATGAAAATATCGCAAATATGTTGTTCTGGAGAGAGCCAAACTTTCGCGCTGGGACGTTACTCCCCCACACCATAGACACTTATCAGAGGGGGTGAAAACTGGCAGAGCAGTGATGGTCAGAGTGGTGTCTGTGCCTTCCACGTCACGCAGACTGGCACTGTCCCACCACGAGGCACCTCTTGCCTGGCTTGGGTTAATTCTTCTGGCACTGTTTTACCCCAGCACATTTTCTCCTGAGATTTGCTGCCCTGCTGGGCTGCTTACGTGGAGGAAGCAAATGTCAGCTCTGCTTTTTGCATTAAAGCAAGAACCGTGCAGGAGGGAAGGCGAGGGTGGCTGTGCCCTCTAGGATTTGGAAGGGACCGTGCTGAAAAACCTTGATGGTATTTGTTTTGAAACAGTTTCTGCAATGGAGAACAGCTGCTCTTCCAAGGGAAACAATGAGGGGATCTGCAGCTTTTGGAGTGTACAGTGAAACGCCCAGCACAGGCCTGGGGCTCCGCCGGGTATTTCTGGAGGTCAATGTCCCCAACATGCAGAAATCTTGAGCACAGGGTTATTTGGGTCCTTGCTAAAACACAGCCTCAGTGATTTTTTTAATATTTATTTTTTGATTTTATTCTGTCATGCATGCATGAAAAGACTTGTTCCTATGGCAGGTCCCCATTACCAGAACACTGGCTTGAAAAAATTATCAAATTTGGATTATAAGGCACGTGAACTTCTAAAATATATATAAGTATATTGACATTTGAAATCCCATCACTCTAATATAGCTCTGAAGTAATGAGCTGTAAAATACCATTTAAACACAAAAATACGCATTCTGAGGTTCTCTTCTTGTGCAGACAAATGTTCCAAAATAATTCAGAATTGATTATTTCTGCAATTAAAATACTTTGGCAATTTTAAAATATGCACTAAAGGTCTTACTTAGAAATTGATCTGGCAACAATGAAGAGCTAGTGTTTCTACCAAGACTAAGATGATTAATTATATATGATTAATATCTTTATGGATAATTAGTAACACTGGAAATAAGTTTTGAAAGTTCTGTTTCGGTCTCTTGGTATTTTGACAAAAAAATTTCAATTGAAAATAAACCTACTGAGGGAAATTTTATTGTAGAAGAGAGGAATATGTTTGAAAACTGTGTGGAAAATATTTCCTTTTTGCTGAAAGCTCGTTCAACGGCCCTGTGAACACTTCAGAGTTGTAGAGGTGAGTTAAAGAGCTCTGCCAGTAAATAACTTAAAAAACACCAAAGGTTTCCAAAAGAGTTTAATAAATAATGAGGTTCTTTCTGTACTGTATAAACTATAAATATACCATGCAGTCCTTTATAACTTAAAATAATTTACAGACTGAGGTAGGGGGGTCGGAGGGTGCGGGCGCGGGCTCAGGGCCTCGCTGCCTTCCTGCTGAGCACGCAGACGCAGGCGGTGTCGATGCGGATGAACCTCCAGGCCGCCTGCTTGCCCTCCATGGTCAGGGCCTTGACGAAGGTGTGGGTGGTGGTGCAGTACGAGTTCCAGTGCTTGGCGTCGATGCCGCGGCACCCGCCCGACACCGGCTTGGGGTCCCTGCACTTGGTCTCGAAAAAGTACTGCTTAAAGACGTTGTTGTTGATGTTGACCTCGTCCAGCACTGTCACCTCCTTGCCCTTGATGTCGGTGGCCGTGGTTTTGTCCCCGACCCACATGCTGACGCTGTCGCACACCGAGAACTCCCCGCGGTGCAGCACGGGGTGCGTGCTCCTCCTGCTCCTGGCAGTCCTGTTGAGAGCCCCCACGCCGCTGAGAAATCCCAAATTCCGCCCCTCCCCGGCCACCGGCGGGGGCTGCGTGCTGAACAGCACCCGGGGAGACCGGAAACGCCGCTTCCTAAAAATTTTGGGGTCCACGGTGATGTTTACAGCTTCTCTCCTACCGAGGCTCCACGTGGCGTGGCCGTGGGATGTCTGCGGAGCTGCCTGGGCAATGCGGTGTCGGTCGCTCCGGGTATTGAGCAGGGAGTGTTCTGCAGGATACTCCAGTGGAGCATTGTCCTCTGACTTGGGAGCTGCCTGTGTGCCGATCAAAAAAGCTACAATCAGAGTGTAGAACAGCATGGGCATTACGTTATGACCTAGAACGAGAGAGAAAGGCACTGTTACTGCGAGCCGGGCGGGCACAAACCGCTGCCGTTCTGGCCATAAATTTATCAGATACCCGGAATCATACGGATTTCATCAGGTATTCATGTGGGTGCCAGATGTTGTTCTTCCGGAAGAGCTCATTCAGACAGCATCAATGTTCTTAATAAAGCGAGAACATTAGAAAATAATAGCTAGATTATTATTAATTCCTCTGGTATTTGTTGTTAGAGCACTGTTTATGAAGCACTTGTTTGGTGTTATTAATGTGGAGACCATATGGCGACAGCATGTTCCCAGGAGTCAGATCTCTAGTGAGTTTTGCAGCAACCTTTTTGGCCAGGGCCGGTCTCTTGGCTGCAGAGGAGCGAAAGTAGAAGCAGTCCCTTGACTAAAACAGCTGTCCATTCCTTAAACTTGTGTGCAGAGGTGTCCTTGGGGCTACGGTGGGGGCCTGGGGGCCACCAAGCCAGCACCTCATGCCACTGTCACACCCTCAGCAGCCACACTCACCTGCCACGTGGCCAGGCCCCACCGCTGGCTGGCTCAGCAGCCTCCAGCAGCTGCCAGCTCTCCCACCTGCCCCTTCAGGACACAGCACATCACTGATTTAGGGCAGATAAAGCCCAGGCTCCCTCCCTGAAGAGCTCAGGTATCTGTGTCATGAGGGCAGATGGGATTTTTCCAGATTCAAGGGCAAATATGGGAGCACTGTGGGTGCTAAGCTACCTCTGCATTGGCATCTTAGATAAAGCAAAGCTAAAGCTGTTGCAGCCAAAGTACTGGGAATTCTGGACAGGGAAACACCTGGGTTTTTTTTTCAGAATGCCACAAGCAAGAACTCCCCAGAAGTCCCTGCAGAGCAGATGCAGTGCCAGTGCTGGTCCTCCTTCGATCCAGAGGATATGCACATCTCTTTGGGCGTGGAAAAGTGCAAGCCAACTGTCTAAACCTTTGCTAAGACCCATTTCATGCTGGCAGAGCAGCAGCAGTAATACCTCGTTGGGCAACTACCATGTGCTGACTAATTCAGCCACATGTTGGGAACGAGAAACATTCAGAAACGCTCTGGAATTGCAGTGAAGGGCAGACATTGTATTTCCTCTGTAAAGACTTAATAAGCAGTGACAGGGTATAAACAGAAAAGCCCGGGTGAGGCTCCTCCCCGTCTCTTTGCCTTGTTTTCCCGACGTGTCTCAGCTGGCCCCGAGCTCTGCCGTGGCCGGCCAGCAGGCAGGGAGCCCCACAGCCACTGGACAAACAGGGTTTTGTACCAGCGGAATCAGGCTCTGCAGTTCCACTGTGATTTCCCAGCATGTCTTAATGGTTTTTCTGGGTGTGGGTCAATTATGGTTGCGGTTCCCCCTCTCTGTGGAGCTTTCTCAGATTAGAATCCCAAGCAGCGCTTAAGGACTCAACCAGGGTGCTCTGCCAGAGCATAATCCTGTGAAAAATGCAGAACAACCCTAAGATGTCCCATAGGATCTCGTGTGTCTTATCTCGGACAGGAGCTGAAATGACATAAACAGCAGGGTTTGTGCAGGGCCGAGCAAACATTTAGGAAAGCAGCAGGAGATGCCAAGTGAAGGTAGTGACTGAGGAGGGTGGAGAAGCAGAGCCTGCATGGAGGGGAGGAAGGAAGAGAAAGGCCAAAAGCCATGTGAGCACTTGTCTGTGCAACCATTGGGGACAAAATGATGATGAGGAGAGTCAAATGTTTGTCCCAGAGCAAATCCTTACTGTTCCAAAGCCGCTTTAATTTGCTTAAAGCAAGGCTGAGGGTTGCTGCTTTCCCACGTGCTGCTCGTGCTGGAGCACTCGTCATCCTCTGTATAAGGAAACAGAGCTGGGTGTAGCTCAGAGCTTGGCTGTGCACCCTCCAGAGAGTAACCCCTTGTTCTACAACCAAATTAAAGTCAGATGGTTCATTACATCTCTCAAGGGTTAGCTTTCCCGACAGAAATGTTAATGGAAAAGGTTTGCAGAACAAAATCCAGGCACAATTTAGCCATGCCAATTGCAGCCTCAACGTATTGTGTTTATGCATAAACCCCCTTTTTATTATTTCCTTCTATAGGAAAGAGATGCTGCAATGTCAGCAAAGAGCTGGTTCTGGTTTTGTGCTGTACAAGATTTGCTGCTCTAAAATGCAGCTACATTTACCTCCCTTCTCCAGGTTTCTTGTGTTGAGATTTTTGCTTTAAGGCCATTAACACAAAAGCAGATAGACCTTGCCTGCTTGCCTTTTTTCTTTAATTGCTTTGTATTTCCTCTCCTTGAGGCAAATTGTTCTGTGGAGTGTGGCCCAAACACAGACAGAACCTATTTGGGATATGTGGCAACTTTTGTGAAGATTCAAAATGGAATCTTTTTATCAATTATTGAGTTAGTGGAGAATAGAAAGGGACACATTAAAAAAATGAATGAGACTTGATGACAACACAGGCAGGAGAAGTTAATATTAAAGAATAGGTGTGCCTTGGGCTGTGAGGGTTGTGAACTCTTTTGCTGGCACATAGAGGTATTTTACAGGCTATTTTGGGGAGTTTAGGGTGTCCCTGCCCATGGCAGGGGGTTGGAACAGGATGAGCTTTAAGGTCCCTTCCAATCCAAACCATGTTGGGATTCTATGATTCTCTATCTAAACTTCGTCACATAATTAGTTATTAGACCCTCTCATGGTGCTTTCTGGAGATGTTCACAGTGGATGCCTCGTGCAGCCACCTGAACTCGCAGGGGATGTGCAGCTGCCAGTTCCAGTGCTGGTGGTCCATGGATGTGTGATGGCAGCCCTGGTCACAAAGGTTATCACGGGCGTTTTAATGCCAAAATTACACCACCTGTACTAACCCCACTTCTGTGTTGCTCAAGTGTCGTTTAAGCCCTTCCTCTGGTGTAGCTGCTGTGTGAGCCTGGCCACAGCTGACTTCAGGCTGCTGTGGGCAGTGAGTGCTGGCTTACCTCTGAGTGGACTGCACAAAGAACTGCTCCCCCAGCAAGGTCCTTATTTCATCCAGAGCTGAGCCGGGCTGCGCTGCACCTTGCCATGGGGCCCTGCTGCGCCTGCCAGCTGCGTGTGCCGTGGGTCACTAGGGGCAGAAGGGTTTGTTTCAATAATTAGCCAGCAAATCAGTGTTTTCAGCACCATTCCCCCCTTGGCAGCAGCACAGGGACAAAGCCCCTTGGCTTTCTGAGCTGTGCCTTTTCCCTGTCACAGCATAAAGCAGTTCCAAACTTTGCAGAGCAGCACATTTGTAACTGTGGTTATCAATCCACTGCTTCCCACCCCTCTCAGACACCTTCCAGGCTCAGCAAACCCAGGAGTGATGCCCTGTGGGGCAGCAATACCTGATGGCACAGCACAGCAGCCAGGGACAAACCAGGGCTCACAGCCCCAGCATCTGTTTGGGGAAGCAAATCTGGTTACAGTTAAATTCAGGAGGGGAATCACAGATTGCTGCTTATTGGCACACAATTATCTGACTGTGGCTGATATTTGAGAAGAATTGAAGATACAAAACTTGCAGGCACATAAAAGCACATAGATGTTTGTTGTGTTGCTACTGTAAGGGCAGCAGTGACTCCAGTCTTAATCACTACATTGTGAATGGTTGTGTAGACCCCAGTTAAGGGAAAACCATTATTTTCCTCACCAATTAAATCCAGCACACTGACACTTTCTCAGCAAAACACATTTTCTGATTGTAAATTCATGGCACTGAAAGGGATAGAAATAATATTTTATTAATCTTATTATTCAATAGCTTATCTGTTCCATTTCATAAGGTAAATAGGGGTTGTGTAAGGTATTCCTGTGCTGCAAAAACCCTGCTGCATTCAGGCTGAAGTGCATTTGCTAAGGAGAACAAGCTGCTAATGCCAAAACATGAACTGGACTCGCTTTCCACCTGCACAGCGTCTGTCCTCGGGAGCACCGGCTGCCAGCAAAGGCAGCCACTGGGTTTGGCTCTTACCAACACACAAGTACAAGTTACTTGATGTTTAAACCTCCAAGTGAAACCTTCCCAGCCTGTTTTCATCAGCTCAGGGCACAGGAGTCACCCTGTTACGTGCTCGTTGTGCAACACTTGTGCAGTGGTTTGGCCACCCTGGCTTTGTCTGGGGCCATGGCTCAGGTTCCCCCTGGGTGTTGCAGCATTTAGGAGCTGAGCTGGTTACACTCATATCAGTGTGTCAGAAAGGTCACACAGAGTTCCAGAATCCAAAGCTTCATGCTACAGATGGAGTATGCTGTATTTTTGCAGGAATGTGCTAGTGAAGTAATAACCCTTTCAGTGAACTCTGGAGAGTTGAGTACCAGTAATGATAGAGCTATAATGTGCTGGCCACTGCCAAAAATAATCCAACAACTTTTCCAACTGCTCTGCCACCCTAAGAAAACACTGTTTCAGTTCCAACTGGCTGGTTTTTAACCACAAAAGCATTTATTTTCAGCAGGACTTTTTTTTTTTAAAGTTCTTTTACTGTCTTTTTCCCGGATTCCTGGCTGTGGTGGAATCCAGTAAATGATGCGGTGTTATTCAGCATCCATAGACTGTTCCTCTGTTCTACCACTCCCAGACATTCATAAAATATCCTACTGAAGTGAGTGTTTCTTCAGGATTTACATGCACCCAGGATGACAGACCCGAGGAGTAAAAAAAATCTCACTTCAATCTTATTTCTTGGTCTCAGCACATGTAGAGTAGAATTAAAAGATCCCAGACTGGTTTGGGCACAGGTTGCCCAGAGAAGCTGTGGCTGCCCCATCCCTGGAAGTGTCCAAGGCCAGGCTGGACAGGCTTGGAGCAGCCTGGGACAGTGGAAGGTGTCCCTGCCCATGGCAGGGGTGGAATGGGATGAGCTTTAAGGTCCCTTCCAACCCAAACCATTCTGGGATCCCACGATTCCATGATTCTGGAGAGTGGGGAAATGGATCACATCAAAAAGCAAATGGTTCTGTGTCTTGAAAAGCTCTTTGCTTGCAGG
Source organism: Dicrurus megarhynchus (assembly GCA_013399195.1). Classification (NCBI taxonomy): domain Eukaryota; kingdom Metazoa; phylum Chordata; class Aves; order Passeriformes; family Dicruridae; genus Dicrurus; species Dicrurus megarhynchus. The sequence goes on along the minus strand of VXAD01010752.1, from coordinate 150,110 downwards.
ACCTGTAAGTGCAGCAAGTGCCAAGCAAAACAAGTTTAGGGAATTCCCTTTTTGTTAAAGTTACCCACAGAATCTGAGGAAAAATGGACAAACAGGGAATGTTGCTTGGAAACTTACGAGGAATGAAAATTTAATAAATTTACTAAATTAATTGCTTCCAATAAGAACAGCAGTCAGTGCAGCCTTCTCACTGCACGTTGACCAGATGCCACTAAAGTAGCTCCTACACAGAGAAAAGATAAATTAATGCTCATTTGGCTCAGTCAAACACAGCAAGTAAATTACTTTCTAAATAAAAATAAACATAGTCAATAAACATAAGCATAGAATGTTGTAATCTAAGGCATGATACAATTTGGAATGTTGTTTTCTGTCGTTCTTGAAGTTGTTGGCGTATTTTAGGGATGTGCAAAAAATAAACAGAGCTGCTTGGCTGTCAGTGCAGCAAATGGGATCGTGGAGGTCACCAAAACAAGCAACAAGTAGTGAATTAGATTTGTCTCATTGCTTCTGGTAGTGAGAGGGAAATGAGGGAGATAGTGAGAGAGAAATGAGGGAGGCAGTTGCTGCTGAAGTTGCTGGTAAAGAGAAGGTGCCTCTGGCACATCTCTCACGGAAACATTTTCACAGGTATACAAGTTACGGGAATTAAAATTTAGCAGTAGCAATTCAGGGAGAAGATTTCTGAGCCCTGGGAGGCCTTGAAGGGAATCCTGAAGCCATTATGACTAAGAGCAGTGTCAGAGGCACAGCTTTCCCTTGATCTTAGCTGATGAGCAAGAAAATGGGAATTTCTAATGGACTCAACATTTCATTCCTCCATTACATCTGCAGTGACTCAGCCTGTAAATAAGAGGTTTATGGGTGCTGGAGAGCCAGCTGGGAGCTACCTGTGTCTCATACACTTCCTTTTTTTATTTTTTTTCCCAAATGCCTCCAGCACTGAAATGTTCCTTTGAGGATTTCTAGGGAGAACAATAGACTGAGAAAAATGCTGCCCTGCAGCACGGAGCATCGTGTCACCGTGATCCTCCTCGTCATCACAGGATGTGCACCCAGGATCTGCCTCCAGAGCTCTGACTCACCCTTAGCCCAGGTAAAGATAATAACAGGGATGCCTCATAGCCCATTAAGCCTCTGCTAATTTGGGGTACTTAAGGGGGAATAGCACCACGAGTCTGGACCCATCCCCGGAAGTGTTCAAGGCCAGCTTGGATGGGCTTAGAGCAACCTGGGGTAGTGGAATATTCCCTGCCCATGGCAGGGGGTGCAGTCAGATGATCCTTGAGGTCCCTTCCAACACAAACCATTCTGTGATTCTCCAGGGTGGGGATTCACCAAATCCAAAGCCAGTGAGGCTTTGGAGAACACTTCTTAAGGTTTCTATTTATTGGGGTATAAGTAATGGAAATGGCTTATTTGCAAAGGCCTAATTTTATCCTTTCTTTCATCCTGAACCAGTACATCAAGATTTCACTTGCTGCTGTCTCTGCAGAGAAGTCCAAAGAAAGGAAAAGGAGTGCATTTCCCATTGCCTTCACTGACACCCCGTTCCCTCAGAGCATTTGGTGCTGAGAGAGGCTGCTGGGAGAGATCCAGCCCAGAGCCACAGCTGGGGGTTTCCAACAGCAGGGGACAGGTCTGGTGGCATGGGACAGGCCGAGCTCACCTTCAGAAGGCTCAGTTTAAAACTCCGGAGTGGTAAAACAAAATCAAAACTTCTACGAATATAACAATTTGTTTTGCATCTCAAAGTTGCTTTACAATGTTTGGCATCATGATACTCTCACTTGTAGAACGTGCTCATGGGAATTCAGAGGCGTCAACAGTCATCTAAAATGTGATTCCTTTGGGAAAAAACCTGTGATCTTAGGTCAAGATGGCCATGCCAGTAAAGGCTTGTGACAGGATGCAGCTCCTGCTGTGACAGATTGGCTGTTAGTGAGTGTTAAACATGCACAGAGCCACCCTGACAGAGCACAGAGCTTCATCCTGCTTCAGATAACAAAACCAAACTGACAGTTACTAAATAAAAGATAAAGAAATTGTCTCTGTCAAGATAAAAATTTCTTTAAATAAAGTGAAGGAAAACACATCACTTACAAAACTAGTGACAAATCTCTGAAAACAAATGACAGAAAACAGCCTTTGGAGGAGCGTGTGAATCTGATTCTCCTGAAGTCAACGACCGCAATGGCATAAAGCTGGTAAATTAAATAAGCTAGAAATAAAAATCCTGGCTAGGAATAAACTATCTGAGCATACCAGGGTTGTATATCATCCCTATATTATCGTCCAGAAAGCAAATCCTAAAATCAATGATTGGCATGTGATGATTACTTTGGAACTTTCCATATAGCCTTGGAGCTGGATATATATTTTATAGGACTCCAGGGTTTCATATATCCTAATTCATAGGCACCAAGGAGTGACTAAAGATCTCAGGCCCTAACTGACAGGAAAACTACTGCAGGATAAATGAGATAAATCCATCCATATAAAGTTGGATGCCTCCATCCTACCCAGCTGGCAGCCAGCATGAGGTTGCTGCTCCCTACAATTCCTGTCCAAACACAGCAGGATTCATTCCCTATTGCTGCTTAAAGCAGTGAGTCCAAAGGCCTTCCTGAGGCTGGAGCATGGCCTGCCCTTCTCCCCTCTACACCTTTCCCAAATGGATTTAAATTTGGGAATACTTGGCTTGCTATATTTGGCCCTGAGGTTTCCAATACAAAATTACCAGGAGTGAAAGAACTGGAATTTCAGATTTCACGACACTACCAAAAAGAACTGGAATTCAGCTGGGAACAGAAAGTATGAGGGCAGTCAGACTGTGATGTTACATCCCCTCTTACAGCCAAGAGTAGTTAAGGCAGAAAAATACAATATCTTTAGGGCCAGTAAACCTTTCCAACTAGTGATCTTATTCCAGCTATTCAGAAGGGAATAGAAATCCTGATTCTTTTCCAAACCCTGATTAATAAGAACCAGCTGAATCCCAGCAGCAATGCTAGAATTTAGTTTTTATTCAGGCTCATAATTTTCATTTATATTCTCCTTTTTCACTTTTCTACAACTGGACAAAAAAATTTGAACAAAGGCGATTTTTAGCAATTGCACGTGTTGTAGTGTAAGGCATCAATGTAGTGACTCCAGAAATGAGGTAGAAAACAAAAATGAGCTGGGATGTCATGATCAGATTCCCAAAGGTAGACTCCATCATCTTCAGTGTTTCTCTGGATCATGAATTTGGAAAAGAACATTATGTAAGGACAAGGAGCAGCCATAAATTATGGTCATGACTTTCCAGGCTTTCCCGTTCTATTAATTATTTACATCCAAAAGGAATTTTATCTTCTACAAATCTTCCAGCGTGTTTATAACCATTTTAAATGACTCAACGATATTTTAATGGGGCAGGAATTCTGAGAAATTCCAAGGGGAACCTGAAGGGTGTCTGTGCTTGGCAAGTACAGAAGGATGCAGCAAAGGAGAGAGTTGAGAGCTTTAAAACCTCTGTTCTACTGAACTGAGGCTCTGGCTACACCTGATAAATTCTGTAGCTGGAGCAGTTCAAACTGATGTGTTGGAATTTTTTTTCCATTAAAAAACCCTTAAGGATATAAACAAAAATCTACAAAATAAAATCTTATGACATGGAGGTGCTCTTGTGTTCACTCAGACAGGGCTGAGATAGGGAAGCAACACTCAATACTGGAATGGAATATTGCTTTGCCTGTGTAGGATTTTTCCATCCAGAAATGTCGAGTGGTTTTACAAGCACTTAATAAAGTGATCCTCCCCACTCGCTTATGGTCAGTAGAATTTACTTCTGTAGCATGTGAAGAACCCAAAGAATAACACAGGATTCTTGCCAAGCAGTAGCAATGTTCCTCTTCTCCATTGCCCACCTCCTTTTATTATTTTTTTAATTTCTAGGATATTCTTTCCTATTTCTAAATCTATTTTACCTTCATGAGACCTACAGAATTCTGCTGCCTTCTTAGGGATCGAATTCCCTCTCTTACTATTTACTTTACAGTAGGAAAAGCATTACAAAAACCCCTCAAATGACACCTTTAGAAATTGAATTCCTTATTTTTATTGCAGTAGGAAATGGGTACTGACCCCAGAGCAGTCACAGTCATCCTGTGCCCTCCTTATTGCAACTCACAAGGCACGGGCATAATACTCTGAACTACAGAAAAATGTTAATATTTTTCCTTAAACCAGCATACCTCAAGGTGAATTATGTGTACAAAAAACAAAGTCATTGGACTGTTTCTCATAAGCTGTTTGACTTCTGTATTCTTTGAATATCCTGTACATTTGAGAAGTATATTTCCATAATTTCTGGACAACTGGATTTGGGCAGATATTTGTCTATCTGCTCATTGCAAAGCCTGAGTTTTTTCTGCAGATTGTAAAGATGTGGCGATGCTCAAACCCTTGTATTCCACTTGCCTTTCTCATTTAAATTGAGTTCAAAACAATTTCTTTAGAATTCCTAAGCACTCCAGTATAGAGATGTGAAATATGGTGGGTTTTAAACTAAGCAGATCTAAAGAAATAGTAATATAGTACTATATTATAAGAATAAAAAATATATTAAGTAATAATCTTCATGTTTAAACTAAGCAAATTCTTTAGTTTGGTGCAAGAAAAACTTTCAGCTTTGAAGTTTTTTTGCTACTTGCTGGTGGCTTAAAAATGTAGTTACCAAAGAGGTGGAAAAAAGGGTTTTGTTTCCCTGCACAGCAGGAACCTTTTAGATGTGGTGTAGTTTTGAAATGAGAGGGTAAAACCTCCTAAGAAACAGGGTAGAGATGTCCACAAAACATCTGGAAACACCACCAAATAAAACAAAGTAAACCACAGAAACACTGAGTTATCAGATTGCAGTGTCATCTTGTAATGTTCTCTGCAAGCACAAGTAGTTCTTGCAGGAGAAATAGGAGTCTCCTGACATCTAGGGTAGTTTACCAAGAAAAACACAAGGTTCTTACTATTGCTTAGACCTTTACAATATTCCTTCTAATGCTGTGGCTCATCTGAGCACGATCAGAAAAAGGAAACAAGCAAATGGGGTTTCACCTTGGAGTTCCAGCACTCCAGAAGCAACGGTGCTTCATCGTTTTCCGTGAAGAGACAGATCTGGTTTGTAAACTGTGGTGCTGCAGGAATTTTTATCCCTGGGCTTTCATACTTTGTATGTTTGTACTCAGCACTTGCTGAGGATTAAAGCCTGCTTTCTGTGGAAGTGTGTTGACACTATGCAAAATGCTCCTTACCTACATTTTTCCCCCTGTATGTTTTTCTGAGTTCAGCCTGGGAGATCATCTTGATTACTTGGCAGCAGAGTAAACTACTGCAAAGCACAAGTGTTCAGGATGTTTGGGAAACCGATCCTATTTCTTCACATGCTTTTATTTGCCATATTGTCCTTATTTGTTCATTGTATTTTAGTGTGTGCGTGCCTCAAGTGGTAGAAAAACAAGAGTGGTTTTGCCAGTGTTTGCAATCCGTGTGAGTACCAGCGCCTTCTCTCTTTACCAAAACCCTTTTCTGCACCTTTCTTTATGGAGTGAACGGATTAAAAAGCAGCAGGAGAGTGAGATAGCCATCCCTAAAATCTGTTCTCTGGCTCTCACTCCTGCCCCTGGTCATGCCTATGTGTTGACATCCTCTGTTTTGTTTCCTCTCCAGCTCCAAGCGCTGCTCCACGTGCTTTCTGACTCCTTTATCTGCAAGGCTCCTGCCTTCTCCTGTCACACATTGAGTCCAGCTGCCTCAGAGCTGCTGCCCCACACAATCTTCTCTGCAGCACACGTGGGACCTCTTCAGCATCTTGGCTTTCATCTGCCGTGGAAGGTATTTACTCCTTGCTGTATGATTGTTTTAACTCATTACTGTATTAACTCGCAATGCCAGACAACTGCTGGCAACCCTAAAGAGGGGTAGTAACAAAATGGAATGGATTCTGTACATTAGCAACAGAATATATATTCAGGGAAACTAATCCAAGCTGCATTTCCTTGCACTGAGTTAGTAGAGACTGATTTACTTCGTTCTATGCTCTGAGAATCTCAGCTCTGGTTCTGCTGCGACCCCGACACCAAACCTGTGAGGCCAGAGAAACACAGCCCAAACTTGAGCACTCTCAGCATCCTGAGTGTGTCAGGCAGCTGCTGGACAACAAATCTGCTCATGCTCCCAAAGAGCAGACACAGTTTGAACTGGGGCCATATTTCAGCTGCACGTTGTGGGCTGCTGGGCGCGGACCCAGCGAGCAGTGGGGAGTAGGAGTTTTCCATCTTTGTATTATGTCAGAGTTTGAGGGGAGGCAGCTGCTGTGGATGTTTTAAGATAGGAGGTTCTTATTCCCCACTCAGCCATTTAAGGTGAAATGAAATTTAAGGTGACATTTCAATGTAGGAAGGGGTTTGCTTGTCCGGATCTTGAACCTCTGGAGCCTGACAACTCTGGAATATCCTCACCTCACACAAAGCTTGAAGGATGGTCGGTGTAATATGCAGAGAAGTGAATGATGTTGCAGCGTGCAGGACGTCCTCCCCTGCTGGGAGGCTGCAGCTGTCTCTGCAATAACTGCCTGTGTCTTTGAACAGTTCTCCTGGCCACACTGCTTCTCTGTGCAAAAGGACAGTTCAACACAGGAGAGTTTGTCAAGAGAAGATCAGCTCCTGTCTTGTACTGTGGGAATCCCTCAAGCACAGAACAGAGCGCAAAGAAGTTTAAATGAAGTTCAGCAACCTTTGCTTAAGAACAGGAAACAGGGAGTTGGACTGACCTGGCAGTTTCAGCAGCTCTTATAAATCTGTGTTTGGCAACTCACTTGCGTGAGGAGCATTTGAAGGGTCTTTACATTTTCTGGCATCATCTGGTAGCTGAAAGCATTTTTTGCTACAGTACAAACTATAATGGGAAAGATGCCTCTTTTTCTTTCAAACTGTGCCCTTGAGTGTTTCTGTCACATTTTCTAGAACTCTCTTTGGCCCTCTTCTGAGTCTGAACAGCTCTGAATCCCTGCATTGCAACACAATGCTATCACTGATGGCATGGGACATCTTTGCACTATTCACACTTCAGCTTTCTGTGGGGTTCACTGATTTCCCTGGTATGTGAATTTGGAAATTAGGGAATTCTTATAAAAGTGAGCCAGGATTAGAAGATTACTGTTCCCATGTTTACCAGCATATTATTTTCCTTGCTACCTTTTATTCTATTAGAGATGAACCTTTTTTTCCATTTCCACAGTGAGAACAATCAATAGATTGAATGTGGGAACTCTTGGACTGGGACTAAACTGCTCTAATGAGTTTCCTCAGCCTACATTCACTAAAACAATCTTGCAGAAGCTGATTAAACGAAACCTTCTCTTAGTGCAGTGTCACAAAAATACAGAAAATAGGGGGAAGGAGTGAGGGCAGGAGGTACTCCTGAAAGCTGTGGAATGGTACCTTGATATAGCAGGAAGAAGCTACAGAACTAAAAACTTGTAAATAAAATTTCAAGGCTGCAGCTGGTAAATGAAATACAGCTGGAAGTTCACAGGATCATTAAGGTTGGAAAAAACCTTTAAGATCATTAACAGAGCATTGTCATGTCCACCACCAAACCGTGTTTCCAAGCACCACATCCACATGCTATTTGAACATTTCCAGGTGTTCCCTGGGCAGCCTGAGGCAATGCCTTCAGTGAAGGAATTTTCACTAATATCCAATCTTCCTCTGGTGCAGCCTGAGGCCGTTCCCTCTCCTCCTGTCCCTGTTCCCTGGGAGCAGAGCCCGACCCCCCCGGCTGCCCCCTCCTGTCAGGGAGTTGTGCAGAGCCACAAGGTCCCCCCTGAGCCTCCTTTTCTCCAGGCTGAGCCCCTTTCCCAGCTCCCTCAGCCGCTCCTGGGGCTCCAGACCCTTCCCCAGCTCCGTTCCCTTCCCTGGACGTGCTCCAGTCAAATCATGCTTCTTCCAGTTTAATAAGGAAAAAATGCTGCAGAAAAATGCACACGTGTTCCTGACAGGACAAGATGTTGGGAGTCTGTGGTTGGCAGGAACACCTTCCACTATCCCAGGTTGCTCCAAGCCCCATCCAGCCTGGCCCTGGACGCTACCAGGGATCCAGGGGCAGCCACAGCTGCTCTGGGCACCCTGTGCCAGGGCCTGCCCACCCTCCCAGGGAACAATTCCTTCCCAATATCCCATCCATCCCTGCCCTCTGGCACTGGGAAACCATCCCCCCTTGTCCTGGCGCTCCAGGCTGTCCAAAGTCGCTCTTGGAGCCCCTTTAGGCACTGGAAGGGGCTCTCAGGTCTCCCTGGAGCCTTTTTTTCTCCAGGCTGAGCATTCCCAGCTCTCCCAGCCTTTCCTTCTAGGAGATGATGTTGATCCCACTACAAAATGGAGCCTGTTATTAATACCAGTGTAAGTAAAAAGTCATGGCCTGCATGGAAGAGAGCTATCTTTGTGCAAGCTTTGATGTTAAAAAATAGTAACTTGAACTCACAGATGTACTGATTACCCTGCTAAAAGAAGACGTGGAATCTCTTCTCAGAATTACAGCATTTTAATTAGAAGAATGTGAGCAAAGCCTTAATCTTGTTAGTAGGGATAGATACGGATGAGGCAGAAACAAAATCCACAGCACCATAGTCCAAACACGAAAAGCAGTGTCCTGGAGGTTGGTAACAGCACCAGAACTGCTCCTGTCACTGCTTTTCCTGCAAGACTTAGCTTGACAGTGACTAAGTTGGAAGAAATAGCTCTTCTGCCTTGTAGCACTGAGCTACAACACACACAAACAGCTGTTTGAAAAAAAAAAAAATAGCTGAAATGTGGGAAAGGTACTTCGGATTTCCAAACCAAATCCACAGATAATTGATTATTCTCTTTAAAGTTCTTTTTAGCCCTTCTAAATTCTTGTGACACTCAAGGATCAATAAGAGTCTCATCTGTACTTGATTCTGACAGATGTTAATCTTTGCCTTGGCTTTGCAGTCTGCTTGAAATAGTACTTGTTCCTTCATGTCAGGCCTCTGGCAATGCTTACAGAGTCAGGATTACAGTCTCCAGTGAATCCCATTTTTACTGTCATTAACTTTCTAAACTGTTCCCCATAGCTGGCAACCTTTCCGTGCTTGGAGATCTACTTAGTGGGAAGCTGGGAGAGTGATGGGTTTTGCCTGTCTGGAATTATTGTGCCTTTAATTGAGATTTGTTTAATTTTTTCATTAAGTCCATTTACATTGTAGGCATTTCATGACCATGATGACACACTGTGCCTGTACCCTGGCTGTGTTTTGTGCCATTTACCTATTAAAGAAAGGGGGAAAAGCTGTGTGTTTACTTAAGATTTTTACAAGTAGCCATTTTTTTCTTCCATTAACTTAGTTAATAAATTAATCTAATTTTTGGATTGGAAAAAACGGCTCATCTGGAGATGCTGTGCTGTGTTCTGAGGAGGTGATTAGATTAATTTGGCAAAATACAGGTGAGGATTCAGTGCCTGCTTGTCTGGAAGGAATTGTCAGAACCCATAAACATGGGGATTATGGTTGATTCCAAATTAGGGACAAATCTTGATCAGAAAGCAACAGGAATGGAAACATTTCTCCTGCAAATGCCAAGGACTTTATGGTGAACAGAAACCACTGGGTGTGTGTCCCTCAGTCACAGAGCTGTGGGAGGGCTTGGAGCAGCCTGGTCCAGTGAAAAGTGTCCCTGCCCATGGCAAGGGGTGGAATGAGAGGGGCTTTAAGGTCCCTTCCAGCTCAGACCGGTCTGGGAGTCTGTAATTCCATGATTTTCTGACAGATCAGGGGTGCAGGTGACTTTCCTTCTCTCAGAATGTGAGTCAGGGGTTACCAAAGCTGTGTGAGTTCCAACACGAGCTCAATAGTGATCACTTCAGCAGCTGGGGAAGCCAAAGACTTGCTTCTTAATGAGAAAAAAAGAAAGCTGATTAATGAGCTGAGTCATCCTGCTCTGCCTCAGTGCTGGTATGAGTGGCATTCCCTATGGATCAGCCTATTCCGAGGGAAAAGCCAAACCATAATCAAGGCTAATTGACTGAGCTCAATCAAATGTTTCAAAATACCACCCGTGAGTTTGACATCAAATAAAAAGTAGGGATATTCCCAGTCAGGCAGTTAATTGCTTCCTGAAAACTTGTTCTTTGCAATAATTTGAAGATTTTCACCAGTGCTCCCTTTTATTTCCATTTCCTAGGCTTACAGGAGGTTACAGTGTAATGTACAGATTAACAAACTGGAACAAGACACTTGCCCTCTCTCACAATTTTCCTTCTGAATGATGCTGCAGTGCTGCCTCGTCTCTGGGACAGAAAATTTGCAGCCTCCAGGAGTTAAAATAACTTTTTAGAAGGTTTTAGAAAGATAAATAATACCAACCTCTTGCAGGTATTAGTACAAGCAGCAAAAATTGCAGTATTTTAGGGTAAAGCCACTAGGCTTTTTAGTCATTATGTTTAGAGAATTAATCCCAAAAGGATAATTTCTGTGGGTTTTGTTTCTTGCATCCAGCAGAAATTGTTTCAAAGAGGAGCTGAAATGTCAGACTTTTTGCAAGACTTTAGTCTAGTGGAAAATAACGGTGGTGTTTAAACATTTGTCTGGTTCCTGATGTGCCCCAGGTTGTGTGCAGCGATGAAAAATTTATCAGCAGCACATCTGTAAATGAATCATCTTTTTCCCTGCACGCACATGGTTGCACAATTGTATTGACTGCTTGCTTTGATGAATATTTGGTATTTGCCATGTGAAGCTACCCCATCCCATTTGTAGTATGGGAAATCCCAAGCCCAATTAACAACTGAATGCCATGTCCCAGTTAATGAACCCCCAGCCCTCCTGTGACCCAGGGCAGTAGCACACAGGGTGAGCCAGTCTCCTGTAGTCACCGATGATATCAAGACTGCAGTTACAGCACAGACATCTGGCTGCGAGTCCTGCACCTGCACTGAACATTTTCTCATCTGGCTGAATGTGCAGAGCAGGTGGGGGGACCTCAGGTGAGGCCCAGTATTAGAAAGAATCAGTATGGAATCCTGGGATGGTTTGGTTGGAAGGGACCTTAAAGCTCATCCAGCTCCAACCCTGACACCTTCCACTATCCCAGGCTGCTCCAAGCCCCATCCAACCTGGCCTTGGACACTGCCAGGGATGGGGCAGCCACAGCTGCTCTGGGAAATCCATTCCAGCTCCTCCCCACCCTCAAGGGGAAGAATTCCTTCCCAATATCCCACCTAAACCTTTCAACCTTTTTGTCCAACCCTGCGAAGGGAAGTGTTTGGGTTTCAGAAGGAATCCAGGAACACTTTGTCCAAAGCTTCTAAACTGCTCCTACAACTTGTGATCCACTGGGAAGCCCCTGGTGGGACCCCCCAGCTCTGAGATGTGGGTTTGGTCTTTGTTGTGGGGCATTAGTCACAACAGGAGGTGCAAAATGATTGAATGGGCGTGGTGGTTTTCAATCAAAGGTTGGACTTGATGATCTTGGAAGTCTTTTCCAACCTTAGTGATTCCATAATAAATTCCTCTCTCCTTTTCCCACATAATCGTGACTCTGGTTTGTATTTCACCTCAGAGTCCATCACTCTTCTGCAGCAGGACATGAACACATGGCTGGGCTTCACACCTTCTGTAGCTGCACAGAAAACATTCAGAAAACTCTCATTCCCAGTCTGAATTTCCATGGGGGTTCTGCCAATATTAATTAGCGTAAAAAACCTGATATATTTGAAATTAGCTGTCATTATAACATTTAACCCCATATGTAACCACGTATTTGCCTTGTCTGGATATTTGATGTGCACCTTGGATTTATTACAGTGTTATTTGTTAATGCTTTTGTGTGGTGAATCAGTTGTCAGGAAGAATCGTTGTGGTTACAAAAAAGCAGTTTTATTGTGAACTGGAAGGAAGAGAATATGGGTGAGGATGGAGTAGGAGGAGACAGAAGATGACATTTGTAGCCAGATGTGATTTGTAGTATGAAAATATTAAATGCTGTTGAAAAGTGGGACTCCACAAATTATTGACATAATTGTGGCAATAGGAATAGATTTTTCTTTGGCATTTGCCTATTTTTGCTACAATTTTCATCAGATGATGAATACATGACAATTTTACATTGTCTAACACAAAAAAAAATTGCCTTTTTATTCTATTTTTTTAAAATAACATATGTCTAGCAGATTTCTGTTGGAACCATCTTTTGAAAGAGGCCTATTGTGATTGAATTTTGCATCTTTCAGCTTTTCTCTGGGGTTTCTTTGCATTAGTATTAGGTTCAAAGCAATAATCAGGGTCTAAGCCTTACAAGATCATTTTTTGCCTGCTTGAAATGAAAAGCAGAGGGGAGTTTTGATGATTAGGTGTGTACTTCATTTCTGTGCACAATGCCAGAGTTTAAATACATGTCACTTGAAAATGAGCTTTTGCAAATTCAAAGGGAGAGAGATGAACTTTAAATCTGAACTTTAAACCTTGCTTCAGTTTTCCTGTGGCACTGGAAATGTGTTATTTTCACAGAAAGTTATTTCCTTTTGCTTTCAAGTGATGGCACAAGCAAGTGCTGAAGACTGAATTCAAATGACTTGAATTATTTTAAAAATTTGAAATATTGAACAAAGGGGAGAAATTCTGCAGGTCAGGAAATAGTTTTCTAATTTATTTGCTTTCAAAGAGGAGGGAAGAAATGGGAAGGAAAGGGCCACATGCCTTTGTCTCTCAGAACACACAGAGAAAAGAAATGGTCTCTAGAACAGCCCTTCCCAGCACCAGGAACGTGCACCCAGGGAGAGCTCATGGATCAAACTCCCTCTGATGCTTTGGATTCTGGATGCTTTGCCAAAACCAGAAACTCACACTTTTGGCATAGATAAAGTGTCCTGGAATGTGAGGCTGAGCAGTGACCCTTTGCACTCTCCTCTTTACAGCTTGTGCCTGAGAAAATGATGAGAGGAAGGTTTGGCAGGAGGGACTGGGGCAGGGAGTGTTTGGATCCTGGCAGAACAGAAACGTGGATGTTGACTATTCAGAGCACTGATAACACCAATCAGGGAATTTTGGGATGGTTTGGGTGGGACAGGACCTTAAAGCTCATCCCTTTCCACCCCTGCCATGGGCAGGGACACCTTCCACCGGACCAGGTTGCTCCCTAGGAATGAGGGGAGGGATGGAAAAGATTTTTTGACTTGGAAAATAAACCCACACCTCGCTTCAGTGGCTTCTTCTGTTCTTATTTATTTCTCTGGACACACTTCATGTCCTTTCTCCTCCCAGGTAAGAAGTGCAGTTACTGTGATCAGTTTTGCTGAGGGAAACAGAAAAAATTGCTAACACTGAGCAGAAACAAGAATAATCAACTCCTTCCCCTTTAGAGAGAACCCCTTTAATGTCCTCTCAGTACTGACCAGGTGAAGGGCTCCTTGTCTCTGATAGGGGCAAATAGAAGATTGTAAGAGCAAGAGAAGCATATCATGGTATAAATAATTCACATAAACAGTTTGTATGTCTGTGGGGATGCACCCAGCTCCAACACCTTGCTGGTCTGGTGCTGGGACGCTGAGTATCCCAAAAGGATCATGGAATAATGGGCAGGAAATGATGCACTTGGAAAATGCAGGCTGTGTCATCCACCACAGGGCAAAGCTCTTTGTGAACAGGCACAGGTCTTTTCTCATACCTGACTCATCCAGCACATAAAGTCGTCAAAGAAAAAGGATAAAAGCTATGTTTCAAAATAGAAAAACACATATTCTGTGATGCAGAGCTCTTAAATGTATCATAATCAAAGTATTATGTAGCAATGAGGTGCCTGGCAAATCCCCATCACAAAAATTCCTGAATAACTCTTTTTTTTTTTTTTTTTAAGAGCCTGGATCACATATGGTTGTGTCAGGAACAAAATAAAACAGTCAAAGTAAAGTAGTGAACCAGACCACTAAAAAATCTGTGTCACCTTTCTACCCATACAATAGGGGAAAACACAAAGTGATTAAGAACAGGAAAAAATCAAAATAGTAATTTTTCACCGGGCAAAGCCATACTTGGCAAATAGAAAGTTATCAAACACATAATCTGCTTCCCAGCTGTATTTACACTGGGCTAATTTACTCACTGTAGGTCAGAACTGTCAAAATTGGTGTAATCTTTATAAATCTCCTGGGCAGTTAACAAGGAAATGAGCTGAGGCAATTTTTGCTGCATCCTCTTTAAGGCAGCAACATTTCTCACAAACACGTCAGCTCAAAATAAATGACCAGCCCTGAGTCAAGAACCAGGTTCATTTTATCCATTAGTCATTCATTTAATTCATTTCTTTGATTTTATTCTTGGAAGGAGCTTCGTATTTGCATGACATGAATGGTCATTATGGTTTAGTGGGCATCGTGGTGTTCAGTCAGAGGTTGGACTTAATGACCTTGGAGGTCCTTAATGATTCCAGGATTCTATGATTTTGTCAATAATATGTCAACCAAGGCCCAAGACAAAGTCAAAGATCTTGTTTTACCTTCTGGTTGATTTTTGCCTGTCTTTGTGCTTGACTCTTTTCCCACTGAAATCAGTGGGGATTTTGATTCCTAACAAGTCAATGGGAGCAGAATCTGATCTTTTATTAACACATTGTTATGGACTCTATGGGGACAGGAAATTGGATTTTGGAGCCAGGAAGATAAATGAGGGACAGACTTTTTGGAACCAGTTTATGGTCTGGGCTGATGTTCAGTTTTAAAAAAACCCTGAATAAAAGAAGTCTTGAACTACCTCAAGTGGTCTGGTCAGTCCAGGTTTGATTTCTGTCACACTGAGGGGGGATTGTGTTAGAACTTGGTTGGAAAGTCCAGGCCAGGCAATTCCTCAGCACTGGTGCATTGTCACCATCTCTCAGTTTCTATGAGATTTGGAACTCATGGAATGGCTTTAAACTGAGAGGGGGCAGAGTTAGATGGATATTGGGGAGAAATTCCTCCCTGGGAGGGTGGGCAGGCCCTGGCACAGGGTGCCCAGAGAAGCTGGGGCTGCCCCTGGATCCCTGGCAGTGCCCAAGGCCAGGCTGGATGAGGCTGGAGCAACCTGGGACAGTGGAAGGTGTCCCTGCCCATGGCAGGGGGTGAAACGGGATGAGTTCCCTTCTCACCCAAACAATCCTGTGATTTTCTGTGATAAAACTGATCCCAGCAACAGACAGTGTGTGACTGATACATCTTGATTTGGGTCATGTGATGGTGTCAACTACTGTGCCATAAAATCTCAAAGCATTGTTGGAAATGCGGGAGCCTCGGGGGAAAAAAGAAGAAAGGTGACAAACAGCTGCCTCCAAGATAAGGAAAAGGTGTTTCAGAGGTGTTTCATTCAGTGAGCAGTGGCATGGGGCCACTCAAAGGATGGACAGAAATGTGGCAGAAAAGCCATTTCAAACTACATCCTGCAGTCATTTGAATTTAGATAATGTGCCAGAGACTTTGTTTGTCTGGGGGTGTATTTAGGGCCTGATTTCTCCATGCACTGGGCAACCTTCAGCTGTGTGCAGGCTCAAAACACTGAGCAGCACTTTGCTGCTTTTCTCCCGCTGTCCAGTCCTGCTGTGATCTAAATGTCTCTCCCAGGAGCTGTTCTGACTCTGGGTTGCTGCAGCCAGCTCTGGATGTCCTTGGTGACTCCCCAGCTCTCTGCCAATGCACTCAGGTTCTTGGCATCCAGGTTTCACTGCTGGCATTGCCATTCTCTGCTGCATTTCTCAGGGTGATGCAGTTCTCAAAGTGAAAGGTTATTGTCAGTGTAATTAATGAGGCGTTCCCCTGCTACTTTTTACTTGAGATTTATTCGTGTATAACATTTTTAGTGGAGGCTGCTAGAAAAGACCTGAGTTCAATAAAGAGTATCAAATAATGTGTCAGCTCTGTATAAAGACCACATTGAGATGAGATAAAATGGGATTTCCCCATTTCAGTGAATTTCAGAGGTGCCCTGGGATTCACGGCCTTTCTCCACTATCTCATGACCTGTTCAGACACTGATGTGCCTGAAGAGCTGTAAATCTCATCACTGATGTCTTCCTGTAGTGGTAATGTCCATGAACACTGGCCTACACCTAATCCTTGAGCAAAAATCAAAATGAGGGATGCGATTTTACCTTTTGATTTTGCCAGAATTGCCATTCTTTCGCCAATGAACTGGCAACCCACAATAAATATTACAGAGTCATCTTTTTGGGGGTGGGGTAGGTCAAGTATTTGACAGCTGAAGCACCAAGGAGAAGGAACTAGAGCAGAAGTGCACCCAGGTCAGAAATTCTGCCTCCTGCAGCAGCTGGGGAGTGGGGTACACACAGAGCAGCCACAAGGGAATCATCTCCTCGGGCTGCTCTCCCACTCAGAGGTCATCCTGGAACCACAGATTTATGGAACCACAGGCAGCATCTTTGCTTTCAGTGTGCCTGATTGCTTCTTGAACCCTGTGACCTGCAATATCCCGTGGGAAGGAATTCCACAGCTCCATGGTGCCCGGAGAGAGGAACCACCTTGTTTTGTTTGCCTCGATATTGCCACCTGCCAGTTTTATTTCCTGCTCCTTGATTTTTGACAACAGCCATTTCCTTTCAACATCTTAAGGACAACTGTGACTATAAATATCTCCCTCACACCCCTGCTCAGCCATCTCTTTACCAGACTTAGAAATCATAATCTCTGTAGTTTCTCTAAATACAGAAAATGATCCAGGCTTTCTTCATCCTGCACCTTTTCTTGTTTTACTTTATCCTTTTATCCTTGTAACCGGTGTCCAGAACTACAAGCAGCACCCAGGATTTGGGGATGGGATGAAACCCATATTGAGGGTCTGAGATTTTCCTTCCCCCAAATTCCATTTAGTATTAGTGGCACTGGGCAGACAAGAGTGCACGTAACTCACTGTGATTGATCCTGTGATCTCTTGGCAACAGCAAAAATGATCTTGCTTTGCTTGACCACATAATTTTTGGTATAAATTCACATCCACATGCACACAAATATTTAATGAATTCTGTGGGGCTGCATTGTGGGAAGAGAAAAAGCCACAACACATCCCACAGGACATCAGCTCTCCCTGAGCTTTGGTTGGAGAAATGTTCTTAAATGCTTTGGCCTCTGTGACCCTGCTCAGATCAGACCCAGCACAGGGAGAATTTCCTTCTGGTCAGGGCAGGAATGCAGTTGTAGGAGCGTTGGTACACGTGCCTTCTGCTTCCATACCATCATGGAATCATTAAGGTTGGAAAAGACCTCCAGGATGATTGAATCCACACGTTACCACAGCACCACCGTGTTCACCCCTGAACCACATCCCCAGGGGCCACACCTGGGCATTTCTGAACACTTTGGGATGGTGACTCCAGCACTGCCCTCAGCAGCCTGTCCCAATATCTGGCAACCCTTTCAGGAAAGAAATTTTCCATAATATCCAACCTGATCCTCCCCAGGCACAACCAGGAAATTTTCCATAATATCCAACCTGAGCCTCCCCAGGCACAACCAGGAAATTTTCCGTAATATCCAACCCCTCTCCCCTGGAGAGGCCGTTCCCTCTCCTCCTGCCCCTGTTCCCTGTTCCCCCCCCGGCTGCCCCCTCCTGTCAGGGAGTTGTGCAGAGCCACAAGGTCCCCCCTGATCCCCCTTTTCTCCAGGCTGAGCCCCTTTCCCAGCTCCCTCAGCCACTCCTGCTGCTCCAGACCCTTCCCCAGCTCCGCTGCCCTGAGACAAGTTTCTTTCTTTCCACGACATAAATTTGGGGAAGAGGTGTTGCGCCCTTTCTCTGGGAGCATAATGAGATTTAATAAATACTTTGATAAATATTTAATAAACAAATCCTTTGCCCACTCAGCCGCGGCTCCCGGGCAGCTGCCGGCAGAGGTCAGCGTTGCTGTAGCTGGGCTGGAAGGGGTTGAGTTTCCCCGGCTTTTATTGGCCTCCCATTTGGGATTGACAAATATTTCTAACCCCACCAGTACAGCGCTGACTGTTGCTGTTAGAGCATTGAATCTTTTGGAATGAAACCATGGATTTTAGTAACCCTTTATCTTTTTTTTTGTTTGTAAAATGTAGATGAAAAAAAAAAAAAAATCACAGATTTCTGTTAACTTCTTAAAATTACCAATATTTTTTTCACGGGCCTTTAATTTAATTCAACAGTGCTAATTAGCACGTATTCAATATTCTGTTAGTCCTAAAAGCATTTTGTAAGGAAACAGAAAAGCAACTAATAGAATCTGTGCTTAAAGGAACGTTTATATGGCCAAAGCCATGGAGCAGTAGGGGAATTTATGGGATTGATTCTATTGATTGAAACAATCTAGTTTTTAACATGTTCTGTTTGACCCTTGTTCTAGATGTCCCATTAAACAAAGATATTTTACACTTGAAAATGCTAATCTGAATACATATTTTAGGTATTTTTCTAACTTGATTTTTAAAATTAATATCTTATGATTATTTCATAGACTGCTCAGTTATCCTATGAAATAATTGTTTATTTAGCATATGGGTTAAGATGATGCTTGTGCTCACTGTAACTCTCCACTGAACTTAAATGAAGACATCTAAAAAGATAATTTCAGCTTTTAATGGAGAAAAGGGGCACTGCTGAGCTACGAGGATGAGAAAATACAGCCATGGTTACTTTCTTTACCACCTTGTTGGGAGGGACAGATCCCTCCGGGGTGAGTGGCTGGGATTGATCAAGCTGTGAAATCACTGGTACTGCACAGATGTGTCGGGGGGCTCCTCTCCAGACCTTGCTGAGATTTGTTGAAAAATGCTTCATGTCCATGATTATTAACAAATTTAAAGGCTGGGTCTTTCTTATCATACTTGAGAACTCTCCAATATTTTTGATTCTTCGTTCCATCCCTGTAACTTCTTGGGGAAGTGCAGAAAATATTGTAACCCTCTGAATTTCAGACAAAACTGCCTGAAATGGCAGTTGGCAGGGGGATTTTTAAAGCCTGTTTTCCACAATATCTGAACGAGCTCAGAAGTGCCAAGAGCAGGAATGTACAGACAAGTCAGCTCCCTCTCTGTCTTATTGCAGATAATCATCACATTTTAGTTTGGCTTAGCAAAAAAAGTGCCCCAAAAACTTTGTTGTGATACTCAAATGCACGAAAACATCCATAAATTATCCGTCTAACAGTTACAATGCAACTTCCAAGTTGTGACAACTTGGAAAACCAGCCTGACAAGCATGCTCACTTTTGGTGTTTTTCTAAAACTTCTTGAGCATTTTAAGGAGAATTTAAAGTGAAGAAAGAACCGAAGCACAAACACTTTTTGTTCTCAGCACACAAATTCCTTCTGTCTCCCTGCCTGGGGTCCCCGTTTTTATCCGTGAGCAGTGTCTCGGCTAAAACAGTGTTATCACCAGCTATAAATCAATAAACATTGTCAGCTCCATCCTGTCACTACACACAGGCAGCGGGGAGGTCGTGAGCTTTTCCAAGTGGACATCCCAGAGGATACACGGTCTCTAGTGAAGTACTGCTCTGTCTGCAGCTAAAAGGATTCTGCCTTGGGTCAGTCACGCTTTGATTTAGCAGAATTCCTATTTGTTTATATTAGTAAAGAAAGAAAGGGGTTTTTATCTAGAGTAGAATTGTCACAGGGAGGGGAAAAAAAAAGGAAATAAGAAAGCCTCAATCTTCAGAACAAAGCCAGTAAAGAATTTTCATATAGGTGTAACTGCTGCAGAATGCAAATAAAACTAAGTTCCCATATACCTGGATAAAAAGAGTAAGAACACTTGCATTTCCCTAAGATTAAGCCGCTCTCGCTAAAGATGTTTTTCAAGCTTTACGCTTATCCACAGCTGCCCCACGAACACCTTCCAGATGTGCGCGCCGCCAAACCTGCCTTAGCAGATGCGATTTTCGGTTTCACCCAACCACGCCGTGCTGGCAAACGCCGCTCGCAAGCGGCGAGCGCTCGGCGTTTCGCAGACATCCCATCCGTGGCCGCTCCGGAGGGCAGGAGCAGCGCTCGCAGCCGCACCTGGGCCGTGCGGAGCTCCCCGAGCTCCCGGGCGCTGCCGCGGCCGCGCTCCGGCCGGGCGGGTCACTCACCTCAGAGCCGGAGCGCCGCTCCTCGAGGGCTCTGCGCTGCCCGTGGGGTGGCCAGGCTGCTCTGCGCTCCGTGGCACCCCTGTCCTCGGCCCCTGTGCCCAGCCCGAAGAGCCATTCACATCCCGCTGCCGCCGCAGCCTCATTCAGCGCTCAGGGCTCCGCTCTGACTCACAGCGATCCGGCTCCCTCTGGGTCCTAGCGCTGTGGACGTGTGGGAGCTGCACGGACTCGCAGGAATTCGGCGCTTGGCTCGCTGCCGAGCCCAGGCAGGGATGCACAGATGTGCAGTGAAAGTTTCAAAGCGTGGCTGGTCGTCTGAGTGCGCCCGCAGAACGCCCAGAGAGCCCCCCGGCTTCCCGGTGCCGCTGGCAGCGACTGAAACCCTCTGCAAGGGATGTTTTGTCCTCAGCCTTTCCACTCTGCATCCTAATCCTTGCCCTCAATTTAAAGATGAGGGCTCCCAGAATGAAACTCCCAGCTCCCTGATGAATGGGTCCTTTAGAAAATCATCTCCAGAGCCCTTTGCTCATCTCGGGAGCCTGGAAACAAACCCGGAGGAACACCAGTGGTTAACTGGGGAAGGAGTGGAGCGGGTTCCCTGCAAAAACTGTGCAGTCCCCATTATCAGCTGGCTTTAACTGGGGTCAGCCAAACACTGGCTAAGAGTAGCAAAGAAATATTTGACCCTGACTTGAGGCAGAGGAAAAGATTACATAAGAATCCTTCCAACTGAAATATCCTGCGTTTAACACGCTTACCTTAAGCAACAAAGAGATATGGAAATGTTTTCCAGTGTGTTCAAGGAGAAGGATTAACTCGTTTACAAGGGAACAACAGTGGGATTTAGGCACTGATCAATATAGGAAAAGAATATAAAAATTTAAAACTTCATAATATATATTAAAAAAAGGCAATTTGGCTAAAAACTCTACTCTCAAAAAAGTTGGCAGCTCTGTTGAGGATTATGAAGCAGCCCCTTAGAATTTCCTAGTTCTCATTCTGGCACAGTGGAACCTTTGTGATTATACAGACCCAAGGAAAAAAAAAATTAAAAGCAGATCACTGCATTTTATCTAAGTGGAAGTAATCAAACACTTTTTGATTCCATCCAGGAGAGGGCAGCCAGCTGGAGAGACTGGTCCTTAAATCCTTTGGGAAGGGGAAAGATGTGTGGAAGGCACTATGTAAAGGCAAAGAGCAAGGAGGCAGAGAAGCTTTGAGATAACCGAGTTATTTGCCACAGGGGTGTGCTGCTTTCTGCACCTGGAGCACCCATATCCTCATGTTTTATTAGCACCAGTAGAAAAACCCTGAATTCCTTCCCCACAGTGCCAAAGTGGCTTCAGTGCTAGATTGATTCTTGGAGGTGATGCGTGTTTAAAATTGCCTGGAATATCCTTTAGGAAATTGCAGCACAAAATGCTGGATGTGAGTGCTGAAGTTGCCTTCCCCATTTGCCAGGATTATGCAGATTGCTTTGTTTTTCTCCAAGAAAAATACTTCTGCACATGATGGCAGTCACGGGCCCAAGTGTGTCTTCATTCATGCAGAGAGAGTTGCTTCAAATGTTGCCTGTAAACCTTGACCTCGGGATTTGGCTGCAGCCTCAGGGTCCAGGGCAGAGCTGCCAGGCTGTGCTTGTGCTGAGCATTTGTCTCGCTTCATTAGGACATCCTCAGATTAGGACTTTGTGCTGGAAAATTGGAAAAGAGCCTTAGAGCCCATTGTGACTGCAACAAACAGCATCATATGAGAGCTATAAAATGATAGGATTTTTCTTTTCTTTACTTAAAAGCTAGCTCACACTTGTGTTGAGCATCTCTAAGTTGATTTCTTAGCAAGAGCTGCCTGATTTTTCTTAAAACTGTGTCACAAAAGCTCGTTTGGACACAGCAATCAACAATACATTGTGTTTGTACTTAATCTGTATCACCAGCACTAATTTCTGTCTTGAAGAAATCCTCCTCCTGTCCCACATTCTCGTCCCTCCTGAGCTCACCCCAGCAGGCTGATGTTAGCAAGCAGCACAGCTGGGATCCCTGGGAAGAAGCAGGAGTTTGTCTGCTTTTTCTGACGTTCCCATGTCACCCAAACAAACACCGATTCAGCTTTTGGAGAAGGTGTGGCAGCAGTGCGCAGAGGAATGTCTGATCCCAGGGACTGTAGTGCTCGGAGGTGAATCCTTCTCCTTCAGCACTGGTTGGAGGCACAGATTTAAAGAGAAAAGCCTTGCTCCACCCCTCCATGAGCTGAGGGTTCTCTTGCTTTGGCAGGTCACCGGTGCAAGGTGAGGGATTGGAATGTTAGGCTGAGTAAGGAAAAGATGTGCTCTGGAATCAGAGAGGCAGCTGGATAAAGTGTCTTGTGAGCACTGAATGAATGAATCCTGATTCTCTGCTGGGTTGCATCCAGTTATTTCTCTGCTTCTACTACAATTTAAAGTCTCCCATGGTCTCCTGGATGAGCTTCTTCTGTGAGAAGCTGTGGCTGCCCCAGCCCTGGAAGTGTCCAAGGCCAGGCTGGACGGGGCTTGCAGCACCCTGGGACAGTGGAAGGTGTCCCTTCCAGGTGGTTGGAACTGGCTGAGCTTTAAAGTCCCTTCCAACCCAAAACATTACACAGATTCCTTCTGGAATCAGTGTCTTTTGTGCTGCTGAAAGTCTCAGAGAAGGCATTTGGGAAGAAGTATCTGGGCTCTTTTTGTTTAGAAGAAACAGCCTTCGAGGAAAAATGTTGCTTTTGATGAAT
The DNA here is from genome assembly GCA_013399195.1 of Dicrurus megarhynchus. Taxonomy (NCBI): domain Eukaryota; kingdom Metazoa; phylum Chordata; class Aves; order Passeriformes; family Dicruridae; genus Dicrurus; species Dicrurus megarhynchus. Next base: position 127,233 of record VXAD01010752.1, on the reverse strand, counting down.
CCTCATTTATTTCTGAAATCTTTGTGGGTTTGGAAGCAACATGGGCGAGTACAGCTGCTGCTTATAAAATCTTGGCACTTTAGAGAGGTGTCAGGTCACTGAGAAAGGGACCCACAGCGCATCAAACAGTTTTCAGAGATCCTGTAAAAGTATAAAGGGATGGGATGAGCTTAACAAGTTTTATTTTCTTCAGAAATGCTTATTTACATGCGCATGTGCATTACATTCAAGACTTCCTTGTAATGCTAAGTCTTTACACGAAAAAAGATGTATCAGAAATAACCCTCTTCCCCTGCCTGTCCTGGGGGTGCTTTGATGTGAGTGTGAGGAAGAGTTTTAAGCATTTCAAATTAAACGTTCAGAGTGGAAGACGGTGTCTGTTTTACCCAAAAGAATATTTATCTGTTACACTTTTAAATTTGCAGGAAGCAGAACGTCATTAACTTGTGTAAACTTGTCTGAGAGCTGTTCCCAGGGCTAAAGTGAATGGAAGGAGATTGCAGAATCCCAGAGTGGTTTGGGTGGAAAAGACCTTAAAGCTCATCCAGTCCCACCCCTACCATGGGCAGGGACACCTTCCACTGTCCCAGGTTGCTCCAAGCCCCGTCCAGCCTGGCCTTGGACACTCCCAGGGATCCAGGGGCAGCCACAGCTGCTCTGGGCACCCTGTGCCAGGGCCTCCCCACCCACATAGGGAGGAATTTCTTCCCAATATCCCATCCATCCCTGCCCTCTGGCAGTGGGAAACCATTCCCTGTGTCCTGTCCCTCCATCCCTTGTCCCAAGTCCCTCTCCAGCTCTCCTGGAGCCCCTTTAGGCACTGGAAGGGGCTCTGAGCTCTCCCTGGAGCCTTCTCCAGCCTGGCTCCATAGGAGATATTAAACTTCCACAACTCAGCTGGAGGAAGCTCACCCATGTCTGGCTAAGTAGAAGTTAATCAAGAGGTTGGAAGGAATGATCACAATGCAAATTCTCTTCTTGTGTTCATTACAGCAAATGAAAAAGTTGATAGAGGAGCTAAGGGCCTGTTTCTCCTTTGTTGGTTTGTGCAGCACCACTGTGGGGTTGTGTGGGGGGGAAACATTTCCAGAAAAAAGCAGAAGCTCACTTATGGGTCATGAATAAATGGGTCAGACAAACAAGTTCATTACTGATTTACTGTAGGACTCAGTCTCCTGTAAATATTTTCTTAACTGTCTCTGCCTCATGGCTTCACAGCTGAGTCGATAGCACACAGGGAATGCGGCTTGGGCGCGTCGGAAAATCAATGGGAACACGATGCAATTCCAATAGCCTGCAATCCAAACCGAGCAGGGAGGCAACCACCCATCTGTGCTGGATTGCTGAAGTGATTTGCACTAATCCTTCCCTTCTCTGTCGCTTGGTTCTGTAGCACACAGGAGAAGGAAACCTTTTGACTCTAAACGAAAACATCTCAAAAGCCTGAGCTGACTGAAAGCAAAATGTCTGGTGATGGTTCAAGTGCTGTTACAGACAGGATATAATTGTAGTGGCAGTGACATCTAGACAGAGCTCTGAGAAAAACTTCACATTCTGCTTCAGACTCAGCACAGATTTGGCCTGGCAGTTGTTTGAAGAGATCACAACAACTCCAGTTTTTTTCTGGAATGCACAGGCTTGCATGCAATACATCCCTTATTTAATATATATTTTTATTAATGGCTTTAAACGGAAAGAGAGTAGGTTTAGATTAGATGTTAGGGTGAAATTCTTCTCTCTGAGGGTGGGGAGGCCCTAGCACAGGGTGCCCAGAGGAGCTGTGGCTGCCCCTGGATCCCTGGCAGTGTTCCAGGCCAGGTTGAACAGGGCTTGGAGCAACCTGGGACAGTGGAAGGTGTCCCTGCCCATGGCAGGGGTGGAATGGGATGGGATTTAAGGCTCTTTCCTTACTATTTCTCTCTCCAACCTATTCTATGATTCTATGGTTAATTATCAGCTATTCATTGGCAGAGAGGATCAAATGAGAGCATATATGCCATTTAAAATATTAAAGGAACTATGGATTTTGAGAATCAGCACTCAGATGTTTATTCCGTGCTCTCCTGTGAGAGGATAAAGATTTTTAAGAAATTCTGCTTAGTAGCTGCAAAGTTTTTTCCCAGGACTGATCTTTTTGCGCTTGGCTGAGCCAGACTTGGGTTGAAGTCTGAATTCTCCTTTGAAACCGTTTTTTGTCAGAGTTTGCTGACGGTGGATTTTGTTTGAGGTCTCTCTCCTTGGACAGAAGCTGCTCTGATGGATTTTTTAGAAGGAGAGCACCTGCTCTGGTGCACCTTTCACATTCATCTCCTTGACAGAGGCACTTACAGAGCCAGTACCAAACATCCCTCCCCGGTGCTGGGGTTGGGTATTTGTGCCTGGTTCTGTGCTGCCAAGACTGTGCCATCATTAATCTTTCAAACGCCCACAGTCTGACGGGGGGATCCTTTTTTGGGGGGTGCCAGCACTGTCAGTGAAGCTCAGCAGCTCAAGGACTCACTCCCCCAATGTCAGCATCACTTGGGACCGTTCTGGGGGAGGTCTGCACGTGCCTTCGCTGGACAGCAGGACTGTTATTCCAGATGCCCTGAGAATCCCTGGCTTCAGCATCACTCCTCTCCTGGCTGCAAAGGATTTGGAAGCAGAGAGGGGCACCAGCTCTGGCCGAGCGTGGCTCCTCCCTGCTCTGATGGATGAAATGGGCCTCGTGCTTTCCCTCCTTGCTCCCCACTGCTCTCCCATCCCACTCTGGCAGGAGCTGTGTCCGTCCAAGCCTGGCCCCTTCGCAGGGGCACGGCCCACGCTGACATAATGACAATAATTTGCCTGTAGGACCACGCTGTGCTCATGACCTCTGGCAGTTGGCTTAAGGGATTTTCCATCTGCAGGGGATGAGCATTAAAATCTGATCCTTTTTGCCCTGTTAGTGGGCAGATGACATATGATCATAGCACAATTTTGGGACTGAATCCTCATGTGCAGCAGCACTGGGGCCACAGCTGTGGGATCAGGTTGTTCTCCAAGGATGTTCCATGGCCCTGAACTGGGGATTTGTGTACACAACACCACAGCAACTGTGGCCACTGGGCCAAAGATCCTCCCACAGAAGTATCTGCTTTTTTCAGAGTGCCCCAAAACATTCCAGGGTGCCCCTTGACCTCCTGCTGTAGAACAGACCCCACGAGAGAACTTGGTGCTCTCAGGGAATGTTGCTTTGTTGCTTAAATCTTGTGGAGGGGGTGGAACAAACACTTTGGCATTTGAGTTGCTGGTATATAATTTTTTAAGGGTAAAATTAGGCTTTTCATTAAACACCTTTTCCTGCTCTTTGGTCTGCACATGGTCTTTTTCTGTAAACACTCTGCTTAAACCTTCCTTCTCAGGCACTGGTTTTGCTGGAAGTTTTTAAGAGAATATTTGTGGAAAAGAGACGGAAGTATTAACTAGCAAAATGTCACCAAGCTGTGGAATTGAGGTAACAAAGGTAATTTGTCAGAGTTAGCAATTACTCTGTGATAACAGGAATTACCTGGCTGCTTTAAAGTTCATCCAGGATTTGTCCAGGCTCTGCTACCAGGACAGGCTTTACCATAAATCAGCCAATTTCTTCAAACATTTCTGCCCTGTAAAAGTTTTCCAGCTACCTGTGCTTTACCATAAATCAGCGAACATGAGAGAGGCCACACTTTGGGGAGAGCCCCAGATTGCCCCCCAGTCATTCAAGATTTAATTTCCTTAGGTTGAATTCCAACTTTGAAAAAGAATCCCATCTGCAGGATTCTCCCTGGCCAGCCCTTCTCTGCGTTTCCAAGAAGGAGCACACTTAGGAATTGCTGTAAAACATGGCTCTCTGTTCCTAGCACTGTTGCAGGGCAGTAATTAAAACCAGGACTGTTATTCACTCTTTACATACCAATGCCTGGAAGCATGAGCTCTGTGGGTCTGTGTTCTGTGGGAAATGGACTGGGTTGGTTGGGGTTTTGGTTGGATTTTATTATTATTTTTTAATTGTTGTTGTTATTATTGTTGTTGTTATTATTATTTATTTGTTATTGTTATTATTTGTTATTATTTATTATTGTTACTACTACTGTTATTTCTTTAGGGACAGAAAACTGTGCTTAGTGACTACAGCAGATTTAAATGAATAAAAAATGCACTTTGTCCCCCGAAGTGACAGCTGGAGATAAGATTTACTGGCAGGAGGGATGTTGAAGGCACACCCCTACCCTAATTCCATTTATAGCTGGATGAACCTGTTGTCCATGAACTTGTCTGCCTGAGGCACTGTTTGCTTCCAAACCTTTTCTGGCAGCAATATCCAGAAGTTCTCCACCATCTCTCAGAGCACTTGAGCATGTTCTGAGCTGCTCTCATGTGAGTGCCCCCAGGTTTTGGCAGTGTCAGGGTTCTTGAGCAGCACTTCCATCCCCACCTCATCCACCGCCTCCATCACTCCACAAACCTTCCCCGTGTCCTGCCCCACTGCCCTCCCCAGCCCGAGGAGCCACAGTCTCACAAGGCAGCTGTTTCATCACTCACTTTAATCTCTTTACACACCCTCCTGGGAGCCTTTTCTCACTCCCCTGTGCCCTTCCAGAGCCTGGAGCTGCACATGGACTCAGTGGGTGGGTGCAGAGAGGTGCCCCAAGGTTTGTGCAGGTGATTTCTGAGCCTCGCGTGTTTCCTGATACATTTGCAAGCAGTGATGATATCCAATAAAACCATTTTTATGTGCACAGCATCAAGCCATCTGTTGCACTAAATGTTCATTAAAAAACCCAAGGAATCCCTTCTCCATGTGAAGAAATCCTTTTCCATTCTGTAGGAGTGTATTCCAGCTCGTTGGTGCCTGTTTGCAAGTCCCTACAAGCTGATGACTTCAGCTGCTGTGCTGTCCTTTGTTCTTGTCACAGGCCAATTGTAATTTCAAAATGTTATTTTAATTAAGAAGGAAAATGTGCTTGAAGAGGCCTCCCCTTTGTGGGGACACACAGGCTTGTTTAACCTGACCAAGAGAAACAGCCCCGACCTGGACACCAGACTCTCACCAATTTAGTGTGAAATGTCTCTTTTCTGCACTGGATTTTATTCATGGAAGAGAGCAGTGCTATTGCTTTGTGAGGCTGATCCCTTGTTTTTCTGGTGGTTTAAATTCTGCAGATACTGAAAAAGCTTTTCTGCTTTCCCAGGAGTGAGGTCAGACCCGGCTGCAGTTTTTCTTCAGGCATGTGGATCATGTCCCAGCCTGGACACGAGTCCAGCCTACCCAGCACCTCTCACCTGGCTCAGAGAAGTTGGTTCTGTCTCTTTTGGAGGGAGCCCATTTTTTTAGGGTGTTCATCCCTAATTAAACCACTTTTCTCTCACTAAGGATCAGAATATCAGGGTTATCTTAAAGCATGAAAGTTGTCCTGCATTTGTAAGCGTTCCCTCACTCAGAGTGGGTCAGACCCAGGCTCCTGCACTCAGCTCTCGTCCTTCCAGCCCTGCCAGGGATGCAGGAGGGAGTCCTGCTATGAAATTAGGAATATTGACTTAAATCAGTCTCAGAGGGAGATGATTTGACAATTTGACCCATCCCTGGAAGTGTCCAAGGCCAGGTTGGACAGGGCTTGGAGCATCCTGGTCTAGTGGAAGGTGTGGAACGAGATGAGCTTTAAGGTCCCTTCCAACCCCAACCATTCCATGATTTTATGATTCTGGTGGGGGTGGGACATTTTCAAGTAGCTGAAAAAAAGTGCCCAGTTGGAGGGACCCTGCCCTGACACCAGAGACTCAAAGGATGGACTTGCTCTTCATCATGTCTCTGTCCAGTATCTGCTTATCTTTATTGATAAATCTTAACGAGGCTTTGGGGAAGGTTGAAAAGAAGTGCAAATGATCACATTTAAAGCAAAGCTCTAGAAGTATTTAATATCATACTCATCTTCCAGGACCTGAGCTCTGTATTGTATAACAATAGAGATAATGAAAGTGTAAAACACTGGGACTCCCTGCCAATGTTACAACTTGTTTTTACTACTAAAAAAGGCAGTAAACTGGGAGGGCACATCCACAAGTGAATTGCTTTGCACTTGCCCTGTTTCTTACACTTTGTTTTCTATACTTCTGGGCTCTGCTGGAGGCAGAACTCCAGGCCAGAACTACCTTTGGGCCAAGCCAGTGTGGGAGTGAGCCTGTGTTCAGTTGTTCTGCAGGAAAAGGCAAAGTTCTCCCTGTGAGAATTATTCTGAGTTGAAAACTGAATGAAAACAAAGCTTTTCTGTTTTGCTATGAGGAAAACTAGGCATGGAGTGAACCCCTGGTAGGGCTGTCACACTCATACACCAGGTTTTTATTTCAATATCGCAGATTTTGTCTCATCTTCACCGTGATTTCCACCTCTGGATTGCTGGGTAAATAGTCTGCAGAATAAAATCCCTCAATTATCAGCAGCGAAGGGAAGCTCTCAAGCAACTCACTTTTATGTATCCTGGACTTCCTTGCCCTGTGAGCTGATGTGGGACCACAAGGAGGTGGGGGAGACTGGGAAATACAAATATTTAAGGAGAAATAGTGGAACAGCTGGAGCAGAGATGTGGGATGCTACAGAGATGAGGTGAAGTGGTGAGAGGCCAGGTGAGGTGGGGAGGAGGCACGAGGAACCAGCCAGAAGCCACTGCCCAGATCTGCAGAAATAATAGTGTTTTCAGTGGAATAATAGTGTTTTCGGTGGAATAATAGCATTTTTAATGGGCTTGTAGGAAAAGGGAGGATTTTGAGATAAGGAAAATAGATTTTTATGGGTTTTGCCAAACCATTGTAGTGGATGAAACCTTGCAAACAGGAGCAGCTTTGCTTTTCAGGGACACTTTCACACTCCCCTCCCACGGTGTCCTGAAGGGCCTCTGTGGCATTGTCACTACACCTGCAATACTGTGACACGAAAGTCCACCTGTGAAAATCAGCCACCCCCCAAATGCAGGTTTAAGACATGCAGCTGCAGCACGAGTTGAAAGTGCTCTTTGCATGCACAGAGGGAATCCAAACCAATTTGGGTTTGAGGAAAGCAGGGTTTACTCCAGGACACAACGCAGCGTTTGCAGATCATTGGACAGCTCACTCTCGTACAGATCATGCCTTTTTATGGGGACATTCCAGCTCCAAAGAAAGCAAATTCTTCTCAAACACATTGTCTTAGTTAAACTTTTAATATGTTTTGATATTGCCAGCAGCAGCTTTATATAATGCAGTCGTGTAGCAAACAAAATTCACTCTGTGCTCTTGAGGAATGGAAGCCCATGGACGGAGGGGATGGATTGGCACTGTGGGATTTGCAGTGGTTCATGCCTGGAATCAATGGGTTAATGACTTTCCAGCACTGCCTCGGGACTGGGAAGTACAGAATGTTCTGGAAGCAGGAGGAGAGGGCAAGGTTTTGGCCAGCTCACCTTGAGCCCAGGTTATAGATGGCAGGAAAAGCCCCACTTAAACCAAACCAGTTACTGATGGGTTCTGATCTCCAAACCAATTACTGATGGGTTCTGATCCCCAAACCAGTTACTGACTGGGGTTCTGATCTCCAAACCAGTTACTGATGGGTTCTGATCTCCAAACCAGTTACTGACTGGGGTTCTGATCTCCAAACCAGTTACTGATGGGTTCTGATCCCCAAACCAGTTACTGACTGGGGTTCTGATCTCCAAACCAGTTACTGCTTCTCACCTGGATATCAATACTATTCCTTCTTTCCTTAGTGCAACGCACAGGCCACCTCCTCTTTCCAAATATGAAAAAGATAAGACTGGAGCAGTCATTGCCATAAAAAGGAGTTTGGATGGTGCCAGCTGATCAGTGTTTCTGGAGGCTCTCCCTCGTGCCTGTGTCCCTGAGCTCCGGGAGCCTGGCAGTGCCGTTGGTGACACCGCGGGGACGTGCAGCTCCTCGTGGGGAGCATCATGCCTGGCTCCTGCCTGACTGTCCATGATCTGTGGAAGGCTTGGCTCTGCAGGAGCTCCTGCCATGCTGCTGTGTCTTGGCACGCTTCTCCTTCCTGTGCTGGGATTCCTTGGAAGCACAGAACCACGTTATGTCCTAAAACTGTTCTTCATTATGCAAAGAGGGACAGGCGGTATTTTGGGTTGTCCTCTCCTTACTGTTCTTTTCAGGAAAGCAGAGACAATTTTACGTTGCATTTGTCACTCCATAAGCCTTTCCAAAATCTGGGTCATTCCGAATGCAAGCTGTCACATGGGTAAAGTAATTCTGCTTGGGAATTAACCTGGGAATTCTAAGTGTTACTACATTAAGAGCAGAACTCCCACTTGGAAATCTCAGGTAACACATATACTTTACGTTTTCCTGTAAAGAACAACTACTCAGGAGTTCTGGAAGTCCAGGGGAACTTACAGGATATTCAAAGAGTGCCTCCCTTATTCTTTGGGTCTAATCCTGATTTTATGCCTGCAGCTTAGTGGAACCTGAGTCATTTTACAACATTGTGGTCAGTGGGAAAAGTTGTGTTGTGCATGGGCTTTTCTTTTTTCCGTCCTGGATTTTCTGTTTACACGTGGCCTGTCAGTTCCTCTGCCCCTTCATCACAGCACAGTGTCCTTTGGGACTGGAACCAGGCTTGGAGACAGCTCTGCTGAGGAGGAAGGGGCATCCATTCCCTGCAGTTTGCTTGGGATGCTGGGGAATAAGGAGATATTGAAATTACCATCCATAATCTTGGCTGTAAATGATCGAACAAATCATCATCTGTGTTTGTAAATCTTATCTCCTAAATTCTTAAGGGCATTGTCCAGGTAAAGCAGAAAGAAAGAGGGATCCAGGAGTTGTTCTCAAGGTGGTGGAAAACTCTGTAACTTGTCTGAAGCACGGGGAAGGCAGGGCATGGAAAGACTGCCCGGTGCTACAGTGGAAGTGAACTGTTCATCTCTATTTTTAAATTACTCCCTTTCTTTTAGAATGATGTTCAACACTGTGACGCCTTTGGATGTCCAACAGTTAAATTATTAGCACTTAGAGCATTGATGAGAACCAGCAAACCGAGCTGGAGCATGGCTGGCAAAGGAAGTATTTGTGTAAGAGGTGACTGACAGCAACTTGTCCCTGTCTGCTAAGTTTCTTCTGTGACTTCTGTGTCAAAAGTGAGTTCTTCAAAACCTCCAGCTCCCTTAATTTTTTAACCTGCTTGCTGGGAACAAGAAAATGTCTCTTTCCCAGCATTCTCCTTTTCACATTGGCCTTGTTGCAAGCAAGAGCTGAGTGAAAAGGAGAAAAACCCAAACCAGAACAACAAAAAAAAACCCCCAACACAACCTTCATTCCAGAGTCCAATTTGCAATGAGAATCTTTGAGTCTATTTTTGTCCAATTCCATTTGGACAAAATTCAAGAATTTGATTTTTCCCATTGCTTTACTTTATACTCTGGTTGACTCGGAAAGCACGGGCTGAAAGCAACACTGAACCACAAAATTCAATTAAAACACAGGGAGTAAGCAGGGAGGAGAAATCAATGGGTGGATTAGTCTATCAGCTGCTGTTCCCATGATCTTCTTATCTTATCCTGCACTACGAGAAGAACTGTTGGGAAGTGGAGTGGTTCTAAAATCAGCTCAGGCTGCTGTGTCCTCTCAGCACAGAGCAGAAAATTGGATCAATAGCCTGAGCCTGTTCCTCTTCGCCTTCCTTCTAAACAGCTGGACTGCCAAATCCACCCAGAGAATGGAGGCTAATCTGGGGTTTAATCCTCTGCTCTTCCACTATGAAGTTAAACAGCAGAGCCTGGAACAAGCAGAAATCAGTACAGATTCCAAACCAGGCTGCTTAGGGTTTACACATATTTATAATTTTTAAATATTTTTTAATATATGTTGCTGCTGTTCTTGCATCTAGCAAGTAAATCAGACATTTGGAACAGAAATGTTTATCAGTCCTGAAATTACATGTGGGTCTATCAAAAAAGAAAACCTAAGGCAGGAGGGAAATGTTCTAAAATGACAATATTTAATTTTTAACTTGTTCCTACTTCTATCATCTATTTCACTTTTTACATAGAACATAATAGCAGCACTTCTGAAGTTTTACATCAAGGTCCTTGAGAGCAGGTGAAGAGAACAGAAAGGAGCAAACACATTCTTGACCTTGTATGAGCTGTTTCAAAAACTGCCAATTATGACCTTTCCCACCTTTAACAATTCTATGATTGGTACCTGCACCTTTATTTAAATAGACAAAGGTAAAGGGCGAAATATACTCTTTTTTATTCTTTCTCTTTTACTCACTAGAAATATTAGATTGGTTTGCTGGTGGAAAACTGTGTGAGCCTGAATGGAGAGTCCTAACTCACGGAATGGATGGAACACGGGAGGGAAAAGGGATCATTGGTGGTTTCCTGTTGGGCTCAATGAAATAAGAAAACCATATAATTATGAGTGCCTAGCAAAAGATGCTGAGAGTATAGAAACTCTAGGCAAGGTTGAGATGAAAACAAGCTTTGAGATACCAAACCCCAGTTACTGAACAACTGGAAAACAATGGTATGGCCGACTGAAGGTAATCCCCTTTGATGAAACAATAGCCCTCTGCCCACAGAAAGGTCCAAGGGTCAGAGCAGACCCTGCCAACTTGGCAGAGGGTCCAAAAAGCAGTTTTTAGGGTTTAAAATATAACGCCATATGGTAATGCAATGATTCTTATAGGCTGCATGTAAATGCTATAGGATTTGTAGCTTGTTCTAGATTGGTTGATGTAAGTTAGAATATTCAGCACAGAAGATGATTTATTGAGATGTAAATGGGAAAAAAGGTATTCTGCTCTGTGATTCTATTCTGTGATTCTGCTCTGTATTTCTGCTCTGTATTTCTGTTCTGTATTGTATTCCTACTCTGCTCTGTACTCTGTATTCTTCTTCTCTGCCTTCTGACCTGCCTTGAGCTGCGTCTGGCAGCTCCTAGCAGGTCCCCTGCCCTTCTACAATAAAACTCCTGCTCTAAGACCTGACTTCAGAGATCTCTCGTCCCGTCCGTCCTGTCTCGTCACCGTCCCAGCCGTCGTGGGCAGAACCACACAGAAGGCAGGGAGAAAGAAAAAATTCCTACAGTTTCCTTCAGATAACTCCCTGCGAGGCATCTGCACCGTGCTGCACAGCACCACCCCCACGTGTCTCTGGTGGTGAACAACCTGGAACATTTCACTGCAGGAAAGGCAGGTCAGCACACCCCTGCACCTGGAATGATTGTTGGAACACCTGGTTTGGGGTCACCCAGGGCTGTTTCTGATCCCTCAGTCCCTACTCAGAACTTGGTCTCATTGAAAATTCGACATTTTGAGCTGGGTTTGGGTGGCAGATGGCAACGTTCTGGTGTTGATGTGGGAGGGGTGATGGAAATGCAACAGGATGGGCTTTAAGGTCCCTTCCAACCCAAACCATTCCATGGTTCCTCCAGCTGTGTCTCACTGTGGAAAGAGCAAGTTTGGGATGTGCTGTTCAGGTGGCAGGCACAAACTTTTGGTGCTGATGTGGGAGCTGATATTTGGGATGCAGGATGACCTGCAGCCTTGTGTAAGGATGGGCTGCATTCCCACTCTCCTGTGTCCTCACAGGGAATCACAGAATCAGGAAGAATCCCAGACTGGTTTGGGTTGGAGGGACTTTAAAATTCATCCAGTTCCACCCCCTGCCATGGGCAGGGACACCTCCCACTGTCCCAGGTTACTCCAAGCCCTGTCCAACCTGGTCTTGGACACTTCCAGGGATGGGGCAGCCACAGCTGCTCTGGGCACCCTGTGCCAGTGGGAGTAACCTCCCTGTCTGCTGCCAGAAATGGAGAATCAACATTGCTCTGGGTGGTTTGAGTGTTTTCCTGAGCATTCCTCCAAGAATATCTTGTCTCTCTTCAGCACCCCCAAGCACCCATAAACACATCTTCCTTTCTGCACTTCCCTCAGTGTATTTATTTTAGTAGCAGGGACGGGGAGATGGAAAATCCTCCGAGCAGTAGCCACAGAAGCTGATCCACCACTGAGCAGGCACATGGCCAACTGGATGCATGGGCATACATGCAGACAGCTCAAAGGACAGATGTATCAAATCAGATTTATGAGGTCAGTTTTCCCAGCCAATAAAGCCCAGATTGCTGTCTGCCCCATTATAACCTTCCTGTGTTTAAATGGATGTGAAACAGATAATCCAGCCTTTGGCGGGAACAGCACTGATAAAACACAAACATTATTTCTGTAGCCACATAAGATTATTTTTCCAATTCAGCAGAAAGTATTGGCTTGAAGATTGTTAAAGAGGTCACAGTATTTTTATACTGGTTGTGTGTGAATAAAAATTTTCTCAGTCCAAGAGAAGGACCAGAGGATGTGCATTAATTATTATTATTATTATTATTATACAGTAGAGTACAGCAGGAAGGAGCTGTGTATCTTGGTGTGATGAGATCTGTCCTGGGCAAGCCTGTGTAACTGATATCTGCTCCTCAAACCCCAGATAAAATGGTCCTGAGCCCGGGGCCGGGCTGGTGTTTCCCTCAAGCTGAAGGTTGTACCTGTCCAAGCAGTTGTCCTATGAATGGGACAGGATTTTGAGAACATTTCATCCCACCTTTTAGAACAATTATTGACCATGTTATTTCCCCAAACCTATAAAAGGAAATGCAAATGTCCCATTAGGATGGTGGTGTATCCATTATCTCCAGGATAACTGCCTGAAAAAGTTGGATTTTTCCTTTTATTTTCAGTAAAACAAAGCAATTTTCCATTCTATAAGATCCCTTCTCTCAGCAAACAAACCTAAATTGGTTCAATATTGTTGTTTGAATCTCTATTTACTTATCCTATGGGAAAAAATGTAAATTAAAATATGAACATTGCATGCAAGACACTTCAAGAAGATATTGAAATTGTACAGTAAAAATAGCTTTCTGATGGGAATATATTAAATAACATTGAACATAAAGACTCATTGGCAGTGTCATTTGCCAGCTGCAAAAACAGTATTGGGATGGGAAACATGCTAGGAAGAAGCAGGCACTTGGGAAGAATACATTAGTAAAAATGCTATTTTTATTTAAAGTTCTATACAGTCAAAGTTCATCTTCCAGTGTTTTCTAAGGATTAGGCTTTCAGCGACATTGAAACTTTTGGCCCAAGCATTCCTGGAATCACATTGTCCTCTCTAGAACCAAATGAGGAGAAACTAATGCATTATATTAAAACTTATTGTTGTGAACTTGGTAAACTGCTTTTTTTCCCCCTCAGATTCTTTGTTTTGCCTCGTAAAACAGTGGAATGAGGTGATAATTAGTGCCCCTGGAAAGTGGCTGCTCATGTTGGTGGTTAAAGCCAATGGGTCCCACTGGGAACTTTTATAGGAAAGAAACAGCAAAGAGAGATAATTCAGATTCTGAGTTTCACAAGCTGACACTGAAGCGAGCAGCTCCCTGTGGCACCAGCAGAGTCCAAAGGCATCTTTGGGAGAGCTCTCAGGTGGGATTTCCCCCATGTTCTCTGAGAAAATCTTCCTGGCATTTGGAGTTCCTTTGTCCTGGGTAGAGATGTGCTGAGCTGGAGCATTTCTCTAACTTCAGCTTCAGATGGAAATGTGTTTCTATCAGGAATTCCAGCTCTGCATCGATTCCTCAGGCTGTGCTCTCCAGCACCCCAAATCCCACCTGCTCTAGTGGGAGGCATCCCTGCCCATGGATGGAAGCACTCCATGGTTCCTCCAGGTGTTTCTCTGCTGGAACATTTCTCACTGTGGGAAGAGCAGGTGTGTGGAATGTGCTGCAACCAGTTCCAGCAAGAGAAGTAAAAAACAGTGTTTTAGCAAAATTTAGCTACAGACTGGGGGGTTGGAAATAAATCTTATCATAGAATCATGGAATGGTTTGGGTTGGAAGGGACCCTAAAGCTCATCCAGTGCCACCCCTGCCATGGGCAGGGACACCTTCCACCATCCCAGGCTGCTCCAAGCCTCATCCAACCTGGCCTTGGACACTTCCAGGGATGGAGCAGCCACAGCAGCTCTGGGCACCCTGTGCCAGCGCCTCCCCACCCTCCCAGGGAAGAATTCCTTCCCAATATCTGACCTAAATCTTCCTCTTTTAGTTTAAAACTGTTCCCCCTTGTTCTGTTACTGTTTTATGCAGCTGGGAGAAGAATCGGACACAAATTCTGTGTGAGAAGGGGGTTGCACCCCAAAAGGAGAGAGAGCTTTTGTCCTTTTGCTCTTGGGGTTGCAGTTATTCCGTTAATTTTTGTGATGTAAATGTTAGCACATGGTGAAGATCACTTCAGACATCTGACCTTTTCCACTTTCTTATTCCCCTTCCTCAGCTGAATGGGGGAGGTAGTGATGGAACTGCCAGCAAAGCCTGTGAGGACCAGATAACAATGAGGTGATAGTACACAAACGTCAGCCTTCATCAAATTAATCCCAGGACAGTCACCCGGATGCGTTTACAGCAGATAATCTAAACACAAACACAACGTTCTAATCTCTGCCCTGGTGACTCACCAGCAGATGCCGAACACAGCCCCGTTAACCTCAAGGCAAAGATCAGCATCTGTTCCAGAGCTGTTTGGAAGGTACTGCTTTTATTTTCATCACAATTGCAATCCCGTTTCTCGGTATTCAACTGTCCCTCGAAAATCTTAGCAGTGAGAGCAGTCAGCGGTGGAAAACACGCAGGGATTTCAGATGCAGTCAGAGCAATTAAGGAATTCTTCCCCCAGAGGGTGCTGGGCACTGCCCAGGCTCCCCAGGGAATGAATGGGCACGGCCCCAGGGCTGCCAGAGCTCCAGGAGCGTTTGGACAGCGCTGCCAGGGATGCCCAGGGTGGGATTTGGGGGTGTCCTGAGTCGGACTCGATGATCCTTGTGGGTCCCTTCCAGCTGTGACTCTGTGAAGTTAAGGATATAATCCTGATGTACAGCATTCCCTGGTTTTCTTTAGATGTTTTCTCTGAGGAAAAGGAGAAGTCTGTGGTCTAGAGTTCACCTGTGGCTCTCCAAAACTGTCTAGACTGCCGTGCAAATGCCTGGTTATTATCACAGCTGCTGGAGTCTATTTCTTTTCCATCTTTTTATCGTGGGTGCAGTGGTTCCATGGCCTGCAGCCCTCCAGACACACCAACTGTGGGCTTTTCTTCCTTTTTCTGGAGACTCTCAAGTCTGGCTGCTTGTTGGCACACGGTGCTGAGTGAAGGGAATTCTGCAGCATCTTCCTGGTGGAGAAACAAAGGCTGATGGCTGCAGGTTAAAGCTTGAACTCAGCAAGGGAAAACCAAGTCCAGTCATTTCTGAGGAGTCAATATCCTGAGGAACAGTGACTTCCCTTCTGCAAAATTAAACTGCAGAGTAGCAGATCACCAGGTTCAACTTTTAATAGACCGGTAAGTTTGAAATTATGATAATTATTTGGTATTATGACATTTTAGCCATCTAGCACTAACAAATAATTCCCTATAGTCATTCCCTGGGAAAGAAAACTGAGATTCACCGACTGCCACTAGGAGATGAGAACAAATTCCACGTAGCTCCCAAAGTATCACCAGATGATCAATATAATTTTTATTATCCGTTAGTCTCTTTTTTCACCTTTATTTCTCATTTGATTTCAAACTTTAGACTTTAAATATGTGTGGTTCATCTGTAGCCTCAGGGAATTAATGTCAGACAATAAGTTCTCCAAAGAGGGGTAAAGAAACCCAAACTTCAGTCCTAGGAGGGGGAAAACGTGACTCCATGACACAAGAAGGGAGCTGAATGTTCATTCAAATACCGACCAAAACCACGGCAGAAAGTTCTCAGACCAAGGCTCCCAGAGGACACGGACACAGAACTATAAAATAAATACTGAGGAATCTGGGACATAAAGAAATTCTAGAAAAAAAACTTAATGCTGCCAAAAATATCACCTCCCATCCAGCCCAGAGAAAGGTGACATTTGTACTTGGCCTCTTGTATTCAAAGACTTCTACAGACAGAGCCGGACTCCAAGTGCAGAAATCAGAGGTCACCCAAATTTAAAAGAATGATGTGGAAAAACCTCTGTGTATCTACTGCACTCCCATCAGCTGTCATCCTGCTCTTTTATTTCCAAGTTAATTAATTCCCTGGAGATGCAGCAGACTTGGAAGGGTTTAGCCCCGTGGGACATTGAGCCACGGGCTCTGAATGGAAGGGGCACAATCTCTGCTCTGAGGGCCTCATTCCCTGTGTGTTTTGGGATATTCCATCTCCAACACATGGTTCAGAATTCCACAGCTGAGATCAACCACGGAAAACTTCAGTGTTTCCATCACTGATTTAAAGTTGTCTGGAAAGATTTAAAGTGATGACATATAGGATTCAGTAAACTAGGATTATTTACATCAGCTGAGAGACAAAATGTTCTGGAAATTATTGACAACACTGGTAAATTTTGGTATCACTATTTTTTATTAATCTAGTTGTTTAATGATTTAATTGCCTTATAGAAATATGTGTAAAAGTATAGCATAGAGTTGAAGTTGATAATTGTTATGGATTCTGTTTTCCTGACAAAATTGAAAAGCGGCGAAGGCAGAGGAGCTCCACAATTCCTCTTCGTTGTCCTGTCCTGTTGTTCTCCTCTCTTCCCCTTCCCTTCCTCTTCCCCTCCACCACAGAACATCAGCTGCAGTCCCGGGCTGTGGGGGAATCCAAGTGGTTTTCTCTGAGGAGACCCCATTAGTTTCAGGTGTCATGGGTTAGCAAAGTTTGGGTTTTTATTTAAGGGAGGCTCCATCAGCCACAGAAGTGATTCTTTTGACTGAAAAAATCTCAAGGGTTGTTTTTTTACGTTGTCAGTGGGAGAAGGGAGAAAGGTGGGGGAAAGAGAAGTGTTCTGAAGGTTTAGTCTGACTTTGTTTTCCTTCCTTTTAGTTCTGTTAATAAACTTCTTAATATTCTTTAAAGTTTTGTGCCTGCTTTGCTTTCTCCTCATTCTTATCTCACAGAAGGAAAATAAGTAAGTAATGGATATTTTGAACCAAACCACTACATCCACTTACTGACAACTGACAGAATCACCTGTGAAACCAGTTACTTTCAGGGAAAATGATTCCTTAGTCTCCCCGACTCTATCAGAACATTTACTATCAGTTCTAGTAGTGACAAAGCCATCTTCTGCTAAGGTATGCTTTTATTTCTTGTTTTAGGAGACCTTCAAATAACATTTCGCTTGTCCTTGGTGTGCTGTCTCCATGAACTGCTCTTATTCTGGTGACAGGTGAACTGTACCTGCATGGATATAAATATTTAATGCTGTTCTGCAAACTCAAACCATGGACAGCAGTGATGTCCCTCTTGTTAAAGTGGTCAAACAGAAGTTCTGGAAGGAACTGGATAAATTGAAACTACAACAAATCTGGGTTGAGTGAACACATCCCTCTTACCCTCCTCTTCAGCGTGCTTGGAATTCCTCATTTTCAGTAACCCAGCACTGCCAAGGCCACCCCAAATCCACATCCCCAGGTGTCACATCCACATGGCTTTTAAATCCCCCCAGGGATGGTGATTCCACCACTGCCCTGGGCAGCTGTGCCAGGGCTGGACAACCCTTTCAGTGCAGAAATATTCCCCAATATCCATCCTGAACCTTCCCTGGCCATTTCCTCTCCTCCTGTCCCTGTTCCCTGGGAGCAGAGCCTGAACCCCCCCCGGCTGCCCCCTCCTGTCAGGGATTTGTGCAGAGCCACAGGGTCCCCCCTGAGCACCCTAAAATGCTTCCACTCCTTAAGTGGTCTCACTTAAATGGAACCAGATAAAAACATAAAATCATAAAATTCTCTGCTCTGAAACGATCTCAAAATCATGATGATGCATTTCAGAAAGCAAATTTTTGTGCTGACACTGCTGGGCTGTTGTGGTCCAGGAGAGGAAAGTCCTTATGCCAGGAAATGGATCTTTTAGAAGGTAGGAAGAAAGATGGGATTAAAGAGTTGGTTTCCAGGAGGTCCTGGGGTCTGAACCCGGGCTCGTGGTATTCAGAAGTGATTAGGAGTGGGAAAAGAGCAAGGAAACTCCATTTTCATGGTGGGCTCTGCTCTTCAAACTCCCTGAGGAACTGCAGGAGGATGTTATTACATTACATTTTCTGTCAAATGGAATGAAAGGTAAAGGTCAGTGTAGGTATGTGAAGTGATGCACCAGGATTAAAATTTTTTTAAAAACCAACAAAACCAAACAAAAACCCCTTCAAAAACCTAATTTTGCACTGAGAGTAATTGGCTCTGAGCTGACTGTTCAGAACCAGGAAAAATACCTTTGGAGGATTTGTTTTTAATTAGTCTATGATGAATTCTGTCCCTGTGAAAATTCCCATGGCACACGTGTGCAGTTATTCCACTGCTCCGGGGGGAAGGGAGTGGAACTGGGAAAGGTTTAAGGAAGGGTGAGGAGGACAGTGAAGGGGGTGCAGTTGTTTTTCATGCAGAAGTAGAGGAATACTTCAGTCTGGAAAGGAGTAAAATAATGGAGAAAAGGAGCAAAATAATGGGGAAAAAGAGAAAAATAATGTAGAAAATGGGAGGGATTTGATGGAACTGAGCCCTGAGAGCCGTGGCAAAGGTGATGCTGTGTGCTTTTACAGCATGGGAAGCAGGGGGCAACAAAATCCACTCTCAGAAAAGAGGAGGGATGACTGCTCTTCCCGCTGCTGTAGAATGTTGTGAACGTGGGAAATTTCTGTAGATTCGGGGGGAAATGAACACATTCCTGGGAAGGAAACCCAGGGAGGACCAGTGCTGACTTCTGACTTGAGAAACCCCTAAAATGCAACTTTCTGCAGGAAGGCAGAATACGCTGGAGCTCTTAAATACACGTGTGTCCTAACCTTACACACTTCCAGGCCCTTTAGGTGGTTGTAGGAGGGAAGATATTTAATTAAAATGTTTGATCTGATCCACTGCTTGTGTGAGGGCACCTCATGTTAAATATTTGTTACGTTCAGCTGCCACCATAATACGGAATTTCTTGAAAAAAAGGAAGCCAAGTTTTGAGTTTTGCAGTTTTCACATTGAGCAAGACAGCTGAAAGTGGACATTTTTCTTTCCACTCTTTTTTTGTTGCCTCTGCAGAGGGTTGAGTGGAGGAGGGAAACCTGCTTTTATGTTGGTTATTTACTGTATATGGATTTTACACTCTTCAGTTCTGGACAAACACTGCACTTAAAGCAGTTGCCCACCTGACATACCTTAGATCTCAGTGTAAGCACAAAAACCAGCTAAAGGGTGCAGAATAAAGTGGGTAATTACTGTAATACAGGGATTTATAAAGGTGAGAGGGTAATTTTTACATCCTGTTAGGTTTCTGGTGATGGCATTTATGTATCCTGTAATGTATTACACATATAATACAGGATATTATAATAGACGTGTTGCAAACCACTTTATGTTATGTGTATTTTTATATTTTTTTATATTTTTTATATATATATATTTATTTATATATTTATATTTATATTTATATTTATATTTATATTTATATTTATTTTATATTTATATTTATATTTATATTTATATTTATATTTATATTTATATTTATATTTATATTTATATTTATATGTATTTCTGGGTGAGGCTGTTAGTCTTATGGCTTAGTTTTAGGGATTCCTGCATGGAACAGGGAATTGGACACCATGATCCTTATGGGTCCCTTCCAGTTGGAGATATTTTATGATTATTTCAGGAAAAATCTTATGACTTTTATGGGGTCACAGCCCAGAGCAGACTCATGGTGTGGCCTTGCTGAGCTCTCCTCAGGCACCTTGAGCCCAGGCTGTTCCCTCCTGGGGTGAGCTGGGAGCCACTGGGCATTGTGGCTTTTGTCCTGTGCCTTCCCACATTCCTGCAGGAATATCCTACAATTTCAGATTTCTGTGCACATAACAGAGCACGAGGAGCAGCTGAGGGAGCTGGGAAAGGGGCTCAGCCTGGAGAAAAGGAGGCTCAGGGGGGACCTTGTGGCTCTGCACAACTCCCTGACAGGAGGGGGCAGCCGGGGGGGTCGGGCTCTGCTGCCAGGGAACAGGGACAGGAGGAGAGGGAACGGCCTCAGGCTGGGCCAGGGGAGTTTAGGTTGGATTTTGGGGAAAAATTCTCCACTGAAAGGGTTGGCAAGTGGACTGGACTGGGCTGCCCAGGGTAAGTGTTTGGAAAGAGCGTGGATGTGGCACTTGGGAACAGGGGTTGGTGCTGGCCTTGGCAGTGCTGCAGTAATGGTTGGGCTCCGTGATCTTAGAGGGTTTTTCCAACCTAAATAATTCCATGATTCCCTGGTTCTGCCATCACTGCCCCCAGCAGGCAGCAGGACAGGGGCTCATCAAGGCCAACACCAGCCCTCAGTGGTGTGGCAGCACCAGCAGAGGAGGTTTTGGAACACACAACAGAGAAGCTCACGGTGTGGAGGCTGGAAATCTGCTGGGATAACACCAGCACCTCTGTGTTTGTGGGGCAGCAGTTGCCAAACCTTCCAGGAATTTTGTGCTGAGTGTGTTTTCCCCATCCAAAACACAGCTGGAGCTCCCTGGGAGCAGCTGCTCTCCCTCTGGTGATGCAGGGGCAGGTTCTGCACTATGGTTCTCCTCAATCCTCACATCTCCCCCGAGCAGGACAGCAGCTGGAAGTGGTCACAAAAATTGGACAAACTGTTTGGTAGGTTTCACTTAAAAACTCTAATCATAACCCTACAATTAGTGACCTGAACTTAAAAACATTAGTGTACTGCAGCTGGGTATTTGTAAAATCTGATTTTTAGTTTACTGGAAACACCTGGGGTTTAGTTCATTGGAATATCTGATTTTCAATGTATTGGACAATACTCCACATTTATTGATTTCACCTTGCTGTGGTGACTTGTGATAAAAATGGGACTATAATAACCAGGGGTTTTGTCTAAGAAACTGTACACAGTTATCATAAACCTTCAAAAAGCCTTAAGTAACAGTCATAAGTCCAAAAATTTTTGGAAAAACAACTCCATTACTGGAATGCCAGTCAGGTTTGTAGAAGCAGTGGGGATGAGAGGATCCGGACACTTGGGAATTGCTGCTGTTACTCAGTTCAAACATGATTTTCTTGCTCCATGAATCACAGGCCAGGGCTTGGCTCGGCTCCTACCCCTCGACAGCTCCCTCCCAACGCCGCCTGAGCGTGTCTGGGCATTCCCACTGTGCTGTGGGAAACCCTCAGTGAGGGACAGACACTCTCTGAACTCACCCTTCTCTGCTTTCCACCCCCCGTTGCACTGAGAAGTGGTTTGGTGCAAGAGAGTAAGAGTGTCCCTGGAGAAGATTTCTAATTTTGCTCCCTGGGTGAGCTGAAGCTTTTCCAGAGCAGGCTGTGGGCTGATCCGGGTGGAGGAGGGCTGGGAAAGGTCAGGGATCCCATCTTGGCTCTCTGGTAAAACCCCACAGACGTTCTCGTGGGCTCTCTGCTGACGGCGAGAGACAGATCGCTTCCCCCTCCAGATTTATCAGACTCTTTGAGGTTGTGGCATCCTCAGGACCCAGGAGACAGCCAGGATCTGTGGAAATAGCTGGGAAAAGTGCAGTCCCAAAAAGTGAGGGAATGGTGCTGGGCTGGTCCGAGCAGTGCCAGTCCCAGCTGCTCTCTCCAAGCTCCTTGGGCAGAAATCACGCCCGGTTGCTGCAGGCACAACCTTGAACCATCTGTACTTGGAAGGCAAAATGCGGGAAATTTCATTCCTCCAACTCCGAAACATTCCATTTTTGCTATTTGGTTTTTAAAAATAATGCTGTGTCCTTTTTGGGCGCACATAAATATAGTGATGCTCCTTCTGTGTCTCATATATTCCGGCAAACAAGCTGTCAGATTGCCTGAGTGGATGGTATATGTGGCAGGAGATTTATGAAACTGTTCCATCGTGCTTCTAAATAAATTAAAAAACGTCATGGCTTTGGGAAATCAAAGCTTGCAGAGCAGTGTTGTGGTTTTTGTTGCTCTAAATTAGTGAGATGAAGCGTTTCATTTGAAAAGTTCCCTCCTCGGACAATTGTCAGGGAGTTCACACGAACGGAGCTTTTCATTTTCATGGAGAAAACCTAAATTGTGTAAATGATGTCATCTATTTTCATACTCTGTTTAGACAGCCTTGCAGACTACAAAGGACATTTTCTGGGATGTGGATCTGAGTTTTCTGAGGGAAAATATCAGATATGTGTGAGGAAATGTCGGGGGGTTGTGCCCCTCTGCCCAGACACAGCCCCAGGGTGTCTGAGAGTGGAGCACCCAGGAACCCCAGGAACCCCTTGTTTGCAGTGCTAGGTTCAAACACACCAAGTTTAACTTCGTATTCCAGCGTTTTTTATGGAAAGTGGAAACAGATGGACCAGACAAAGGCACAGTAATCATGTGCCTAACACTAACCAGAGGGAAGAAACCAAAGCAGCCATTCCCACATTGGTGTTTGCTTCTTGAAGATGTTCCTGCACTTCAACATTTGTTTAAAAAAACTTAACAAGCCCATGGATATCTCCTGGCTGCTGGCCTGACAGGGAATTCCAGAGGGATGGCCTTGCAGTGGGATTAGGAATGGCAGGATAAGGTGATTTCTTAGTCTGAAAGAAAATCTTTGCTTAAAGCAGGAGAAGGAAGCCCAAGTTACTGACTATGAGAGTGAGCAAAAGTCTGGTTAATGAGAAAATAATAATTATAATAATAATTTAGTCCAAGACTTTTCATGCTAGAGAGGAAATTTAGTAGGGCCTTACTTGGTAAATCCAAGGAAAAGGTGACACTATTCTGCACAGGTCTCTATTGACACAGAAATAGGTTAAAAAAGCTCACAGAGATGTCAAAAACAGTAATACCAAATTATAGTACACAATTAATAAATAGCACCAAATTGTAGTAAATAGAGTAAACACAATGACACCAAAAAATGTCTGTAACTAAGAATCAGTGAATGAATTACAGTGACCCTTACACAGCAAAGCCAAATGACAAAAATTCCAAAACTTTGTTGTTGAAGGAAATACTGTTTGGGCACATGCAAGGTATGTATCATAAATCAATGGTTTTGAAAAAGCCCCTCTAGAACTGCTGTATTTTACTAAATTATTTGCCTTTACCCATCCATTATTCTCTTAATATCTGAGCTCGGTTTTTGTTTCAGAGGATTTCTTTTGCTTTTTCAGAGGATTTCTTTTGCTTTTTCAGAGGATTTCTTTTGCTTTCACCACCTGCTTCTACTCATCCCTGGGAGTAAGACTTTTCCACATCTAAAATATTTCCTGAGAACAGTTCATTCCTTTGTACCAGGTGGGTACTGGCACAACAATTGAACAATTTGTATCGATTCATTCATTACTAAAGTCAAACTTACAAATTAACCAAAGCTTTCCATCCCTCTTTTGTTGTCTCTTTTAATTTTTTTCTTAACTGTGCCATATCCTACATCCTATTCCTGCTCAGCATTTCCATATATTTGGATTTCATCTGACCAGGAGTTGGTTGATTTGACAGATTCTGTATTTGCAGCATCAAAATATGTTGCTATGGAAAAAGTTACAAGTTCTAATTAAAAATGCAGAGGTCACAAGTTTCCCAGAACCAGCAGGGCATAGATCCTAGGAGAAAAGAATCACAACATAAAAAATCCAGAGATATGTCACTCTGCAACTTTCCAGATCTGAAAAGGGAACAGCAAGCGTTCAGGACAAAACACGAGGCTGAAATTCATTCAGACGCTGAATTTTCCCTTCCCACTGGCACAAGCTGCTTCTGGAATTCATGCAGAGCACTGAGATTTGAAATGTCATCCTAATACAACTAAAACTGAGGAGAGAGAGAAATGAGTTGGGCATTAGCAGAGAGAAATCAGAGCTGCCAGGTCATCCTTTCAACTCCAACACCAAGATGGAATCGATTTTCATGTCATGCTGCTGAGGTTTTGATGAACTACCTGTGTCCCTCTTATCCTTTGAAAGGTCATCATGTTGGAAAACACTCCCAGGCACGGGGTGGGATTTTGGGGTTGTCCTGTGCAGGGCCATGGATCATCCATGTGGGTCCCTTCCAGCTCAGGATGTTCTGTGATTCTGTGGTTTTAGCCTTGATTTCCCTTCAATACCTTGAGTTGTTGAACTGTTTACGGTTTCCCCTCTTATAAACTGTTATTTCTAAACAATTATTGTGGCTTTCCCCTCCTTTTGCTCCAGTTTAGCCAAACTAAGGACCATCAGTACAAGCACAGCCTCGGGTCTGAGCTGCCCCCACCTGTGACAAGGTGTGCCCACACAATTCCTCAATAGATCAATATCTCAATAGATCAATATCTCAATAGATCAATATCTTCATCAGAGCACAGGATTTAAGATCAGCTCAGCTGTACCAAACCCCTGCTCTGGTGTTGGCCATTTCTGCAAGATTGTGGTAAATGAAACAGTTAAGCCATCGAATCATAGAAAATCCTAAATTGGAAGGAACTCACAAGGCTCATCAAAGTCCAGTATTTCTAATCAAAATGTATTTAGCTTCTAATCTTTTGACAGTGTTGGACCTCTCCGAGCTCCCACTGCAGTATTTTTTTTATTTTTAAATGACAAATATTATTTATTTTATTAAATATATCATATTTTTAAATGACAAAGATATTGTGTAAATATCTTCCAGTTTGTGTTCCCTGCCCTGCAGTAGAAGGGCACAGCAGTTTCTCTCCCTGAACCCTGCAGCTCAGGGAAGTGTTGCTGCTACACACAGAGCCAAGGGATCCCCAGCTCCTCCCTGAGAGCTGCTGGGTTTCTGTCTTGGGGAAAAGGGAAACCTGTGCTCTGATGGCTCCTGCTCCCCAGTTCCGCTTCTAGATGCAAAAAAAAATAACATTTCCTCACAGATATTTGCTATTTTCCCACAGAAAACACAGAGCCACATTCCAGAAAATGTACTTTTGTGAGGAGGGGAGGCCCTGGCACAGGGTGCCCAGAGCAGCTGGGGCTGCCCCTGGATCCCTGGAAGTGTCCAAGGCCAGGATGGACGGGGCTTGGAGCAGCCTGGGGTAATGGAAGGTGTCCCTGCCATGGCAGGGGTGGGATGGGATGGGATGGGATGGGATGGGATGGGATGGGATGGGATGGGATGGG
>VXAD01010752.1:87944-98940 GCA_013399195.1 Dicrurus megarhynchus | reverse complement strand
CAAACCAGCCCCAAACCAGCCCCAAACCAGCCCCAAATCAGCCCCAAACCAGCCCAAAACCAGCCCCAAACCAGCCCCAAATCAGCCCAAATCAGCCCCAAATCAGCCCCAAACCAGCCCCAAACCAGCCCCAAATCAGCCCAAATCAGCCCCAAAGCAGCCCCAAATCAGCAGCCCCATCACTGGACCCACTTTATTCAAGTACCAGGCCCAGGACAATGTGAGGTGCTGGGCAA
This sequence comes from Dicrurus megarhynchus, assembly GCA_013399195.1. NCBI lineage: Eukaryota > Metazoa > Chordata > Aves > Passeriformes > Dicruridae > Dicrurus > Dicrurus megarhynchus. Next base: position 98,704 of record VXAD01010752.1, on the reverse strand, counting down.
GGCCTTCTGCCTTCTAAAAGTCACTGGGATACAAACTGGAAATTCAAATAAAATATAATAAAATAAAATAAAAATAAAACTCCTTGGTGAGGAGTCCATGGGAAGATTTTCACGGCGCTGTTGGGCCGAGGATGTTTCTCACGCGCCCTGATGATTTCGCTTAATGAAGACAATTACGTGAAAAAGTTTTTGTGTGATTATAGGATGAAAAAAATCCGAGGAGTCATTAAAAAAAACCCCATTTCAGAACAAGCCATATAAGGCACAGAGAATTCTGCCCTGCTGACTCGGGCCAGGCTGGGACCAGCACTTAAAGGAAAAGGGCCCTTGGAAGCTCCTTCCCTTTGGACATCCCTGACCCAGTTTTGGCACTGATCTTGTCGCTGCTCCTTTCCTGAGTATTTTTGCTGTGTGTTCTAAGGTCTGCTATGGCTTTTAAAAGGTTTTTGAAGCCCTTGAGGCTGGGGTGTGTTTGTGTATGTGTGTGTGTATATACATATATATGTATATGTGTGTGTGTATATATATATATTTAATATATATTATTATTATACATTAAATATATCTATTTATATATTTATATATATACACCATGCTGGCATCCCCACTTAACCTACATGAATGAGAGAATATTTAAGCCATATGCTCAAACCCCCTTGCCAACAGGTGCTGAATGGCTCTGGTTGCCCCTCAGAGCTGCACCTGGAAGGAGCAGGCACTGCTGGAGGCTCTGCTCTTGGAAAAGGGGCTGGAAAACTCATTTAAGGCACAGTCAGGATAGCAGGTTGCTATCTAAGGGTTTGCACTTAGACAGCCCTGGAATGGGCACTGATTCCTAGCAGGGACTTTGAAAGGTTATTGATGGCAAGGGTGAGATTTTAATATTCAACTATTTAGCATTAAAGCTTCCTGAGTTTTATTTTTGACCTCATTAACATCATGAGGACTTGGGTACAGACTGTGGCCAGTAGATCTGGTGCTCCTCTGCTGAGGAAAGACTCTGGAACGTGGGTTTGTTTGAAGAGCGTTCTTAAAATGTTGCTGTCCTCCCAGAGCCATGCTGGTTTTGGCCTGGAAAACTGGTTTTGTGGGAGACAGTTGGCCTTCCTGCTGGAATGTGTGTCTGGGAGGCTGGATTGTGGAGAACTCCGTCAGTAGCTAGAGAAGGTAGTGGGTGAATTATGAGGAATGTGTGGTGAGGAGAATTCTGGGCTTGGGAGAACCTGGCTGAGCACTGGCTCTGAGTGCAGGGAACAGGGAGCATGGAAGAGCTGGGATTTGTGGGACTGTGGTCAAAGGAGAGGGGTGTTTAACTTCTGTGATGTCCTGGAATCCCAGAATGATTTGGGTTGGAGGGGACCTTAAAGCTCATCCAGTGCCACCCCTGCCACGGGCAGGGACACCTTCCACTGTCCCAGGCTGCTCCCAGCCCCATCCAGCCTGGCCTTGGACACTTCCAGGGATCCAGAGGCAGCCACAGCTGCTCTGGGCACCCTGTGCCAGGGCCTCCCCACCCTCCCAGGGAACAATTCCTTCCCAATATCCCATCCATCCCTGCCCTCTGGCACTGGGAAGCCATTCCCTGTGTCCTGTCCCTCCATGCCTTGTCCCCAGTCCCTCTCCCGCTCTCCTGGAGCCCCTTTAGGCACTGGAAGGGGCTCTGAGCTCTCCCTGGAGCCTTCTCTGCTCCAGATGAACACCCCCAGCTGTCCCAGACTTTCCTCACGGAGAGGTGTCCATCCCTCTGCTGAGCTCTGGCCGGAAGAAGGGACACACACAGGGATTTATATCCAGCAGGAGGGTTGCTCCTCTTGCTCTGTTCACTTCCCCTTTTCCAGCCATCCCACGGGTGCTCCTCCAGCCTCTCCATGGCTTTGTCCCTTGCTCAGAGCCTGGAGCAGCAAATGGAATCGACAGCCAGGGGCAGGAGTTTGCATCGATCCCCACAGGGTGACAGATTGTGCCAGGGGCTACTGCCAGGGCAAGGCTGGAAACAAAACCTGGCGAGTTCCTTACCCACTGTGGATCCTACAGGAATCTGAGTTAAATAAGTTGATATTAAATAAGTCTTTACCAAGCTTTAAACACAAAAACCTGCTTATGCAGGGCTGTAGCCAAACCCCATTTTTTGGTGATATCCATGAGTCAATTCACTATTGTCAGTCTATGGATTGGATACAACTTGCCAAAAATAACTCTCAAAGCAGGTCACCGTGAGAGATGAGTTTTTCCAGAGGCTGTGCTGATGCTCTTGTGGTATTCTGTGTTCTTTGTGTGGATAACAGACTGTAAGTTCATCACAACTCGGGGCTAATTAAGCTGTCTTTTCACTGTGCTCCTAAACACCTTCCCACCTGAGCCAGCTTTTTACCCTGAGCTGGTGACCACAGCTTTACAAACACCCACTTTTAACAAGCTGTGCACTTGCTGGGTCCATGGGCTGTGTTCGGATCAGTTGAGTGGAAAAAGCAATTTAGCTTTGTATTTGCTGTCTGCTGCTCTGGCGTGCTGCAGCCAGGCTGACCTCCTCAAAACCCCCAGTCTGTTTAAAGTTGATCAATAATTTGGGATTAACCAGCATGCTGATCTTTGTATTCTGAGCTAGGTGCAATTTAAATGTGTATTTTCCACCAACTTTGGACGGAACTTGCAATGAAAAGAGCAGTGTTTGCATGGCAGGGCTCAAGCTTTATTCTGCCACTGACATTTCCCCTTTGCCATCATTCCCTGTAGGAAATTCTGAATAAATACAAGTTTACAGGTGCAGTTAACACCTAAGGACACAGACCAGTTTACCAGTGCACGCTCCCAGTAACACACACCAAATTCCCCAAATCCCATTGCTTTCTGCAAGCCTAGCACTGACTGAAATAAAAACTACATGAAGTGGTTTAGCTGCAGCGTTTCATAAACATGTCAGAGCCAAATCTCATGCACCAAACATATTCAGTACCTGTGATCCTGGTTTTCATCAGTGCCAGTTTAGCATAATGTCATAATTTACAGCAAGAGACGAGAGATTTGGGGTTGTTGGGGGTTTTTGGGGTTGGTATTTTTATGCAACAGCTCAAAAAACTGCGTGGAGTTATTGGCACAAATAATGGGGGGATTTAAACAGCTCCTACAAACATATTGGATTTGAAAATTGAAACCAAAGGGAAGCTTATTTATTATAGTGACTTTGTACAGGAAATTTCTTGTATCTCTTATAAAATTCAGCAAGGTTTATTGCAAGGCTTAGCAATGAGGATCCCTACTCCTGTGCATGTGTGTATTTGAACACAGGCTGGGAGTAAGAATTGAGGTTCCTTGCACCGTGACCCAGTTGGGACAGGGGAGTTCCTGCCCTTGCAGGCTTTGGTAGCACATTTATAGCCTCAGTGAGATAAAATCTCACCACTGTCTGCTTGATCAGTGTAGCAAACAGGAATAGCTCATTCCCAGGTGAGAAACACTTTTCACACACCAAAATAATTTTGGACACAGATCTCCCAAATGTTCATCTCAGTAAGCAACGAGAGAAGAAAATGATTGTGTTGTCTTTATGCCTGAGACTTGGGAAAAGAAACAAAAAGTCACCCCCTGTCAGGCACTTTGGCAGAGCACATTTTAAATCTCAGGTTGCATTCAGAAAGGTCTTTGAAATAAAGACTGAACTCATTGCTCTGTAGCATGGGAGCCACCAGCTCGCTGAGGAAAAATGTATCAGTGTGTGTTCTGAAGTGATCTGTGATCTGACAGATCTGTGATCTGGCACAGATGGAAGGAGACAAAGCAGTGAGATGTTCTCGTGCTCTGTGAATTCATCCACCCACCGTGTGTGGGATGTTCAGGGGAGGGAAGCACACAGAGCAGCCCCTCTGCCCCAGAAACAGGCAGGTGCCCCCAGCACCAGAGGAGCTTCCTGGGGCTGAGGGTACCTGAGTTCTTCTTTCCAGCTGTTTGCAACAGCAGCATCCCAGGGGAGCAATGCACAATTCCATCTGCTCAGTTACAGCCACTTTAATTCATCTGTGTGGATGCCAAACTCCTTTTTGAAGGAGTAAATGCATTATTTAAACATACACAGTGCTCCTACAGAGCGAAATAAAGATGAAAATATCCTTTGCACCCTTTCAAGTTAACTGGAATTGCTGCAGTGCTGTGTGTGAGTGCCTTGGGCAGCAGGGCATTCCCCAGGCTGCCACACAAGGCTGCCTTTTGTCTTGGCTTTGAGTCATCCATTGATTTCCAGCAGGGAATCAGCCTCCTGAAACCACAGGACAGAGTAAATTCTGTGTTCTGGGATATACAGCCCAACCTGTGCAGAGGGGAAGCAAATAACTTGGATTAAGCAGTAGGACTGATGTATGGGAAGGTGGAATTGAAGTTCCTCAGGAATTGCCAGTCTGAGGACTTGGTCTGACAGAACAACACCCTGGGAACTTCCTGAGCTGGGTCCTGCCCTCTGAGGGCCCTGTCCCAGCTGGTTTGGAGCACACAGAAGTCGTGGACTTAAAAATATTACAAAGAATCACAGAATAGGATCACAGACTGGTTTGGGCTGGGAGGGACCTTAAACACACCAACAACCTCAAGAACGACAGAAAACAACATTCCAAATTGTATCATGCCTTGGATTACAACATTCTATGCTTATGTTTATTGACTATGTTTATTTTTATTTAGAAAGTAATTTACTTGCTGTGTTTGACTGAGCCAAATGAGCATTAATTTATCTTTTCTCTGTGTAGGAGCTACTTTAGTGGCATCTGGTCAACGTGCAGTGAGAAGGCTGCACTGACTGCTGTTCTTATTGGAAGCAATTAATTTAGTAAATTTATTAAATTTTCATTCCTCGTAAGTTTCCAAGCAACATTCCCTGTTTGTCCATTTTTCCTCAGATTCTGTGGGTAACTTTAACAAAAAGGGAATTCCCTAAACTTGTTTTGATTGGCACTTGCTGCACTTACAGGTCCTGCAAGCAAAGAGCTTTTCAAGACACAGAACCATTTGCTTTTTGATGTGATCCATTTCCCCACTCTCCAGAATCATGGAATCGTGGGATCCCAGAATGGTTTGGGTTGGAAGGGACCTTAAAGCTCATCCCATTCCACCCCTGCCATGGCAGGGACACCTTCCACTGTCCCAGGCTGCTCCAAGCTCCATCCAACCTGGCCTTGGACACTTCCAGGGATCCAGAGGCAGCCACAGCTGCTCTGGGCACCCTGTGCCAGGGCCTGCCCACCCTCCCAGGGAACAATTCCTTCCCAATATCCCATCCATCCCTTCCCTCTGGCACTGGGAAGCCATTCCCTGTGTCCTGTCCCTCCATCCCTTGTCCCCAGTCCCTCTCCAGCTCTCCTGGAGCCCCTTTAGGCACTGGAAGGGGCTCTGAGCTCTCCCTGGAGCCTTCTCTTCTCCAAGCTGAACATTCCCAGCTCTCCCAGCCTGGCTCCAGAGCAGAGGAGCTCCAGCCCTGGGATGAGCTGATCCCAGTGTTCCAGCAGGGAATGCTGCTCCTGCTCTGCTCTCAGCCAGCTCTGGGTTTGTGTGACAGACACAGAGTGCAGGCAGGGCTCTGGGGGTGTCCCCAGTGTGCAGTGACCACTGGGGTCAGGGCTGCTCCAGCCTGGCAGAGCAAAGCCAGCTGTGAACAGACTCTGTGCAGGCAATTCCACGTGGATAACGTGCCCCAAAGTGCTCCAAAGTGCCCCAAAGTGCCCCAAAGTGCTCCAAAGTGCCCCAAAGTGCCCCAAAGTGCCCCAAAGTGCTCCAAAGTGCTCCAAAGTGCTCCAAAGTGCCCCAAAGTGCCCCAAAGTGCTCCAAAGTGCTCCAAAGTGCCCCAAAGTGCTCCTGTGCTGCCATTCAGTGCTGTCTGCAGGCCTGCAAAATGTCATTTTATCTTCCTGACGCCTTCCCCCTGCCCTCATGAATGAGGCACTCTCCCTGCTTCCCTCAATGAAGGCTTTGTCTTGTGTCTTCAACACTCAGCACAAAGTTTTGGATGATCAGAATGAAAAAAGCTGAGTTTTCTCCTCAGGCTGCCAGCACAGGAATATTGCTGACAGGGGATGGAGCTGAGATATGGGAAGCACTTGGATAAAGCCACCAGATTTTTTCCTCCTTGTGTGTCCCACCAAGAACCCTCTATAAATGTTATTTATAATGGTTATTTATAATCTTTACAAAGATTATTCTGATATTCTGTGGAAGGCTTGAGGACTTCTCCGTGTCCTTTTGGATGCTCGAGCCTGCTGTATTGCATACAAAGTGCATTTAACTGCTCAGCTCTGTCCTTGGTGATTCAGAGAAACTCAGGGAGAGAAACACTTACTCAAGGGGCTCCTCAGGTGGCATTTCCCTCTAAATTTGTCTCAAAAGCAATTCCCAATAATAAGATAAATAACATGGGTGACTGTTTCCAGTCTACACTGATGTGCTGAGATGTTTAATTTCCTGTGAATATGAGACCTAGAGATAACAAACACAGTGATAAGAGGCTTTCTCTTTTTTTCACTTTCTGCTGCACTATGGATTCAGTCTGGGGGGAAAAAAAAAGAACCTTTTGATGATAAATAATTGAAATGAAAACTCACTTATAAATCCACTAAATGAAGGGTCACTGTAAGAAGAAATAAGGGCTGTCTCAGCAATGGCTGTGTGTGTGTCTGATGTATTTTTATAAGATGAGGGAACTGTTTCTAGCAGAACACAAAGATTCCTTTCCATGGAAAAGAGGAGGGAAGCTGGGGGCAGCAGAGGCATCCTTAGCACAGCAGGTGTCAGGATCCCTAAATGGGGAGAACATGGGAGTAGGTGGAAAAACAGTGTTTGGGCAGTGGCTGCTGACTGGAAACAGATTATGGGACGGCTGAAATATGGGAGAAAAATCTCAAAAGAGGGAGGACAGGGCACAGGAGGAGCTTTAGACCTGTGGAAACTTCTATTTCCCGATTATCTCCAGCCTAATTGCAGAATGAATCATTTCCTCCACGCCTCTCTCCTGCCCAGATGTGGCTGCAGATGGCACAGCCTCGGCCAAAAGAGAGCTTGGAAATGCACAGCAGGACTGGGACCAGCTTGGTTTAACTTCCAGTGACACTTCTAAACAAATAAAAGAACTCTGTGCTTCTCTTTGCTTCCCACACCTTCTCCCCTCAGCTGGAATTCAGGGCTCTCCAGAAGAAAAGTGTTCTCACCCATCATCCCAGCCCCTCACAGTAGTTGAACAGGCAACAAGAATCATCTGCACTACCAGAGATCTAGGAAATATTTTCTAAATTGTAGCACAGTAGAACAAAAAGCTTCCTTGAGCTGTAGGGTCTAGGAGAAAGGAGGTTATAGATGGCATTAATTTTCTATTCTCTAATTGAAACCATTGTCTGACTTTGCCACAGCCGTGGGTTTCTAATGGTTGGGAGTAATTTGCCCAGATTAATGCTCTCTGTTCAATCCATTTAATGTGACTTAATTTCATAACACTACAGGCTTTATCAGTAGTCAAAGTAACCCCTGCAAAACCCCAGCAGGCAAAAATGCCTGTCGAGTTTAGCTGTTGAGGCTGGATGGTGCTGCTGGGTGAAAAATGAAGGAATTGTTTGGAGGGAAAGGACCATCAGAAAACCACTGGGTCTGCCCGAATTCTTTGTCTTTCATCAGATGTGTTCTTGGGTCACAGCTCGGCTTTATCCTCACATTTATCACAATGTGGGGTTTGTGTCCGTGGCAATTTGGGAGCTCTGTCCCACTCCCCCAAGCCAGATCATAAATCAGTGACCCTGCAAAAATCCTCACTCGTTCTTTATCTTGAATTTGGGGTATCACCTACTGCAAAGATAAAGGCTCAGATATTTTCATTTCAGCTTCATTTTGGAAGTGTCAGCTACACATGACCATAAAAGCTGTTGCGTTGGTTGGGTTTTTCCTCCTCTGGTTGTTCTCATCAGCTTTCTCTCCATAGCACATTTGGGAATATTCACTGGGATATCTTTTCTCCCTGAGATGTTGGAGCATCCCAGTTCTGCCCCAGAACACCAGCAAGAGCTCTCAGGCAGTCACTGTCCTGCTTTTGACACCCAATGTGCTCATCCTGAATGCTGAAGTAACCTTTGACTTGGGTTAATATTACCTCACGTGGCATTCAAGACTCTTTTGGCCCCTTTTTTCCTCAGGCTCATCATAGGAAGCACCATTCAGTGCCTTAATTCAGGAGAGGAGGTTTTTGGAATTGTGAACATGTTAAACGTGTTAGCAGCATAAAAGACTTGCAGAAATACCATTTCCCACCCAAAATCTACTATTCTGCCTTGTCTCCCCCCCAAAAAAAATCACCCCAAAGTAGTTGTAAAGCAACTGCTCACAGCATTTCCAGGTTTTCACCCAGTTTTAGTGGTCATTGCTTAGGGTTGATGGCTTTGCCAGGAGTTTCTGACTGAGATACTGCTCTGATTGAGGGCCTGTGGTTTAGTGATCCCAGTATTCCATGTGGGATTCACGCTCCACATTCAGCATTTTGGGGATTGCTAGAGGAAATGATGAGCTCCTGAGAGACACAACTCTGCAACTCTAACCCTTAAGAAAGCTTTGCAATCATCTTCCCTCACTGCCCAGGGTTCATCTCTCTGTGATCTGATTCAGGGCATGGCTTTCATTGCACGCACCCAGACTTCCCAGGAAATGGCTGTGTTCTTGGAGAAAGCCATGAGGAAACACATCCTCATGGGCAGAGAGTGATGGGGAATGATTTTAAACTAAAGGAGTAGAGGTTTAGATGGGATATTGGGAAGGAATCCTTCCCTGGGAGGGTGGGGAGGCCCTGGCACAGGGTGCCCAGAGCAGCTGTGGCTGCCCCTGGATCCCTGGAAGTGTCCAAGGCCAGGATGGACGGGGCTTGGAGCAGCCTGGGAGAGTGGAAGGTGTCCCTGCCCATGGCAGGGGTGGCACTGGATGAGCTTTAAGGTCCTTTCCAACCCAAACCATTCCAGGATTCCCTGATTTCTGGGGTTCCACACACTGCAGAGCCAGGTAGGAGTGAGAGCACAAACACGAGCCTGAAATAGGGCTGGGTAGCACCTCAAGGGTTTGTGGTGGTTACTCACCCACAGGGACCCACAGAAAGCTTTGAAATTGTAAAAATCTCAATGATTTTGAAGGACAACCTGAGGAATTGGCACCTCAGGCCGGAAGACCCTTTCCTATCTCCTGATATTGCCCTTCCTCCTTCAGCAGCCACATCCCAGTAACTCAACACACACCACAGTTTATCGGATCCCCTTTAGGTCAGGGAGCACAAAGCACTCAAAACTGAACCTTGATGGAGCCTGGGGTGAGTTTTTCCTCGGATAATGGCTGTGGCAAACACGTTCCTCTTTGTGACCAGGATTTCTCCTGCCCACCCACTGAGAATGACCCGGCCAGAAGGTTGGGAAAGGGGAGGCTGAGACCACCCAGCAGTGGCTGCAGCAGCCTCGGGTCAGCCTGGGTGGCCCATCCCATCCTCCTCAGCTTTTCTTCTGCCCTTTCTGATCCTTCCCAGTATGGACCAGTGCACGTTTGTGGTCCTGCGGGGAAGGGAGAGCCCTGTGTGCTGGGGAGGGCAGGTGGGGCTGGACTGCTGCGAGCTGTGTCATCAGGGACAAGCACGGAAGGAGAGGGAAGGAAGAACCTCTTGTAGAATACGAGGTGGATTTCTGAGCAGGAGAAGCTTTTTGGAGAGGGTGTGGGTGCAGTGGGTTTGAGTTCACTCAGCCCAACCCACTGGTGATGATTTCCTTATGCTCATTATTCCTTAGGGAGAAGAAAAGAGGTTGTATTACAAGAAAACCAAAATGTTTATGGTAAATTTCCTAAGCATCAAAGATGGTGCAAGCAAGAAACATTAAAAGAACCCACACCACGTAAAACATCAAAACCCCACCAAGCTCAAATCAAACACAAAGGAGGAGATGCAGAGCCTCGTCTACAACTGACAGCAAGTCCAAAATGCATTGTCTGACACAGCCCTGGGATGTCCACCAGAACACTCACCTCTGTTAGAAAATCTCTTTTTTTTTCTGTTTAGTCTGTGTGTTAATTAGAGCTTATTTAATGCATTTCCTCTCTGCAGTAACTTGTGATTTTTATTGCACAGATTTTTCACAAAATCTGGGCAGAAGTGCTGTCGCAGTAACCCTGTGAGGTGGGCAGTGGGGTGGAAGAAATATTTATAGAGAGTTAGTGGACAACTCCAAAGTCAGTGCAGTGTGACACAAACCCTCCAAGGTCTTCATTTCTTCCTCCACAACTTCGTGTCAGCAGCAAAAGGAAAAGCTGCTTTGTAATGACAATCTCCATACTCCGGGCACCTCCTCTTGGAATTGCTTAAAAACCCCCCCAGGCTTTCCCCTCCTCTTCTGAAGTCTCACTCAGGTCCATCTTTTTCTCTGTGTCTGCACAGCCTTGGGAGGGGGAGATGCTGCCAAGGGTCTCCACAGGGCAGCTCCTCGGCCTCACAGATTTCTTCTCCCAGTTCATTTTCCCTCACCCTCCCTTCCTCCCTTTCCCTCTTTTCTTCACTTCCCACCTGCTTTTTTCCCCCTCTTCCCTTCCTCTCCCCACCTGATTTCTTCTTTCTTCTCTCCTTGTTCCCCTCCCCATCTCACCCTCATTTTTCCTGCCACCCTTCCTCTTCTCTCCTTTCCCCTCACACTTGCACCCAGTTTCTCCCGCTCCCTCTTCCTCCCCATCTTAAAAATTCACCTTCCCTTGTCCCATCGCTCTTCTTGTTCTCTTTCTCCCCC
>VXAD01010752.1:73592-86752 GCA_013399195.1 Dicrurus megarhynchus | reverse complement strand
CACAGAAAGGTCCAAGGGTCAGAGCAGACCCTGCCAACTTGGCAGAGGGTCCAAAAAGCAGTTTTTAGGGTTTAAAATATAACGCCATATGGTAATGCAATGATTCTTATAGGCTGCATGTAAATGCTATAGGATTTGTAGCTTGTTCTAGATTGGTTAATGTAAGTTAGAATATTCAGCACAGAAGATGATTTATTGAGATGTAAACGGGAAAAAAGGGATTCTGCTCTGTATTTCTGTTCTGTATTGTATTCCTACTCTGCTCTGTACTCTGTATTCTTCTTCTCTGCCTTCTGACCTGCCTTGAGCTGCGTCTGGCAGCTCCTAGCAGGTCCCCTGCCCTTCTACAATAAAACTCATGCTCTAAGACCTGACTTCAGAGATCTCTCGTCCCGTCCATCCTGTCTCGTCACCGTCCCAGCCGTCGTGGGCAGAACCACACAGAAGGCAGGGAGAAAGAAAAAATCTTACAGCCTCTTACTGCCAAATTTGTCTGCTCAAGACCATCAACCCTTTCCCCCCCCCGCGGGACAGAGAAGCCGTTCGGGCGCAGTTCCCGCGGTGTGCGTGAGGTGTGGAAGCGTCGGAAGGTGTAAAATGAGAGTTTTTGGGTGAACTTCGAAGCTGAGCGCTGCCACCCCCGGCCCGGGCCCCGCGCGCCCTCCCGTGGCCGGAGCCGCCGCTGCTCCCCCGCCGCCCCTCGGGAGGGCTCGGCCGAGCTCCGCCGTGTCCCGGCGGCAGCGGAGGGGACGCGGTGACCGCCACGATTGTCGCCGGTGACCGCCGGTGTCCCCGGTGACCGCCGGTGTCCGCCGGTGTCCCCCGGGTCCCCCCGAGCGGCGGGGCCGCAGCTCCCGCTGGCCGCGCTCTGCCCCCCCCTGCTGGTTGGCGGCGGTGGCGCAGCTCCGACCTGCGGCTGGGAACGCCGGGTACTGACCCTTCCTCACCGATATTTGCGTTTCCTTGCCTTTGTTCGCCCCCGATCTGCACTAATTGACACTTATCGGACCTTGTTCACGCTCTGTACTCGGGTGTTTTAGGAGGAACCAGCCCAGACCCTGGTGCGCTGCCCACGTGCAGCGCTGGGACACCGTGCTCACCGAAGGCAGGCTGGGTGTCCCCTGGTGTCCCTCGGTGTCCCCTGGTGTCCCTCGGTGTCCCCTGGTGTCCCTCGGTGTGGCAGCCGAAGGTAGAGGCAGGAAGAGCAGCGCTCTGCACCTCACATTCCTCTCCTGTGATTAAAGCCGGTGCGCTGGGTGGAGGGGGGAACGTCCCAAAAGGTTTTACCGGCGTCTGGACAAGGGTCAGACAATGAGAACCTCTGACAGGGTGCCCAAATCTGCTGATCTTGGATACACTCAAAGCCTCCCCCGTGCTGTGGGTGGTGGGGACTCACACGATGTCCCCACAGCCTTCAACCCAGCCAGGCTGCCCCCAAAACGCCGCAGTTTAAACAGCACCAGTTTCCTCTGAAAGCACCTTCCCACCAGGACGCCCCAGCAAATCCTGGGCAGAGGCACCAAACGCACCTTGGAGACTCTCAGCACTCAGAGCTGTGCTTTAAAAAGTGCTCTGCTGCCTTCAGCAAGGAACCTGCCTCGTTCCCCAGGGAGCATGGGGCACTGGGGGCTTATCCTGGGTTTGCCAGTCCCAGGGATGCTCTGACGACCTGGCTGGGAACCATCCCAGCTACCCAAAAGCACTGAAGTGCCTTTGGAAATCTTACCCTCCTGCCTTTCCAGTTCTTTTGCAGAAAATCCCGTGCCTGGGAATTCTGCAGGGTGCCCAGGCAGCTGCTCTGGTGCTCAGTTACACATTAAAACCTGTCAACAAACACTTTTGTGCACAAGGAACAAAAACAAAGACCAAAGAAATGCGCCAGTGTGTGAAATTCTCATTTCTGTAATTACAGACAAATCCTTAAGTAATCATTTAAGCACACACTGCAGCCATGTGGAAATAGCACAGTTGTTATCTTCACAGAATCGGTTTGGTGAGGAAACACAAGCAAAGCTTTATGCCTTTTATTAAAGCAAATCAACTGCAAATACAAGCAAATACAATAAATACTTCAATACTTTAAAAATGCAGGATAATAAACCAGAGAGGTGTTTTCGGCAGCAGTCAGAAGGGGGAGTGTTTGTCCCTGTAACGGATACACTGTCTGGAAACTGGATTCAGGAAAATTACCTTGTAGAGAGATTGCTGAATCCACAAAACACAGAGAATCATCGAGTCCAACCATTCCCCAGCACTGCCAAGGCCACCACTAACCCACGCCCCCAAGTGCCACATCCACACGGCTTTTAAATCCCTCCAGGGATGGGGACTCCATCACTGCCCTGGACAGCCGGTGCCAGGGCTGCACAGCCCTTTCCATGGAGAAATTTTCCCTGCTATCCAACCTAAACCTCCCCTGCTGCAAACTGAGGCTGTTTCATCCTGTCACTTGTTCCCTGGGAGCAGAGCCCCCCAGCAGCGGCCCCGAAGGTCCCCAGTTGGATATTCCCACTTGGATTCCTCCCCTTCCCGTTCGCTGTGTGGGTTTTGGTGTCCCACGAGCAGCACTTTTCCCTCGCGTTTGCCCCAGGACTGAAGAAACACCCGAGAGCCCCTCTGTCCTCCCTTTGCCCCGGGCCAGGGTGTGAGAGGGGTGACAGACACTGAGGGGTCCAGCGACAGACGCGTGCTCCCGCTGGGCTCCGGCTGTGACCGGGGCTGGAGGAGCCCCCGGTGCGGGTTGCGGGGAGCACCAGGTGCGGGCAGGGAGGCTGAGGGTAACGGTCCCTCCCTGTGCGGGGATGGCTGATGATGGAGGGGCCGCTGCTGCCGGTAGCGGGGCCGGCGTGAGTCAAGGCAGCAGCGGAACGGCCGAACGGCGCCGCGCTGCCATTACACCGAGGGAGAAGGGATGTGAGCAGGGTGGGACGGGCGCTGGGGGCTCACCGGGAGGGCGGGGAAGGCCGGGCGCGCTGTCGGGGCCCGAGGGTGTCCGGGGAGGGCGGCGGAGCGGAGCGGCGCCATGTGGGACCCACGCGGGGCTCGGCGGGACTTCCGGGTTCATCGGACAGGACGGTGTCCCCACAGGGTCAGAAAGCAGCGGAGCCTGGAGTCACGGGCTCACGTTTTCTTCCCCGGAGCATGCCGGGAACTGCAGTCTTTCGTCTCCAGGCTGCCCAGTGGCCCGGCGGGGTTCGCTGTGCATGCCGGGAGGTGTAGTTTTGCCGCACGGGCAATAACCGCATGCGCAAAAGGGTCCAGCCTCACTCTCTCTGGCGCCGCCTAGCGACTACAGTGGGTTCTGCACGCGGGGACCCCCGGCCGCCTCAGCGCCCCCGGCGGCGCCATCTTGGCTCGGGGCGGGGGCGGTGACCGGGGGGAATCGCTGGGGAAAAGGAGTTAAAATGTGGAGCCACTCTGCTCTGGAGCCAGGCTGGGAATGTTCAGCCTGGAGAAGGGAAGGCTCCAGGGATACCTGAGAGCTTAAAGGGGCTCCAAGGGAGCTGGAGAAGTACCTTGGACAAGGGATAGAATGACAGGACAAGGGAGAATGGTTTCCACCGCCAGAGATGGGATATTGGGAAGGAATTGTTCCCTGTGAGGGTGGGGAGGCCCTGGCACAGGCTGCCCAGAGCAGCTGTGGCTGCCCCTGGATCCCTGGAAGTGTCCAAGGCCAGGCTGGACGGGGCTTGGAGCAGCCTGGGAGAGTGGAAGGTGTCCCTGCCCATGGCAGGGGGTGGAATGGGATGAGCTTTAAGGTCCCTTCCCACCCAAACCATTCTGGGATTCAATAAAAAGGATTAAAAAATCCACTCCAATTACACACCAATTTTATTTATTTATTTCATTTATTAAGTTCTTCTACATGGACAAACACCACTTGGATGAGGTGTTGGCACTCTGGGGAGAGAAAGCAGCGAGCACCGGTCAGTCAGAGCAGGCTCCTGTCCGCCCTGTCCCACCGCCCGCAGTGCCTGAGCCGTGCCCGACCCTCCCGACCCACCCTGTGGTTGGGAGGAGAGCAGGATGGCAGGACATGTGCCAGCTCCTCCAGCCACCCACGGGAGGTGAAGCCCCCGCAGAGCTCCCTGTGAGCTGCCGCCTCCCAAAGCCCATCATCCCCCCACGTCCCAGAGCCGGGTACCCACCCAGGGAGATGCGGCGGCGGAAGAAGAGCTGTCCCCGGATGATGTCCTCGTCCTGCTCGAAGGGGACGTCCCCACAGACCATGTTGTAGAGCAGGACGCCCAGGGACCAGATGGTGGCCGAGTGGCCGTGGTAGCGGTGGAAGCGGATCCACTCCGGCGGGCTGTACACCCGGAGCGGGTACAGGAGCTCATCGGGGGGATGCTGCCACTCCAGACCCTTGCCTGGGCATCCCTGGGGATGCAGGAGTTGCCCCGGGGCACATGGCAGGACCTGCTGCCTTCTGTCCTGCCCCTGGGTTTTGTTTACAAAGTCTGAGGTGTGAAACGAAGCTCACAGTGCTGGAAAAGGGCAAAGCAACCTGGGGAAGGCCTGGACTTTACATGCAAGGAAAAAACCCACCCACGGGTGGGGAAAACCTGTGTTCATCCTCCCCTTCACTGGCCAAAAACCCCCAATCATAAGCCAGGGCAAACAAGGGGAGAGGAGCAGCCCAAGCCCTTTGTGCTTGCAAATGAAACTGGACAGAGCCCAGGTTCTGAACCCACCTCTGCTGCCCCTTCAAGGGTGTTTTTGTCACGCTGGCTCCAACTCCAGCCCCCGCCAGAGCCAGTGTAGGTGACAGAGGCTGTCAGCAGAGCCAGGAGCTCCCGTTTCACAACATCCATCGCTTGCCAAACTGCAACTTGGCAGTGGATGAAGAATTAATCCTGTCGCCCCCAGCCAAGGGGGAACTTCCAGAGCCTGGTGCACTCTGGGTGTAGAGGAATGTGCCACAACTGAATTCAACCACAGAATTGTTTAGGTTGGAAAAGACCCCTGGGATCATCCAGTCCAGCCTTTGACTGTTCCCCACCTTGACAATTAGACCAGAACACTGAACTGAGTCCAGTCCTTTCCTGAACACAAAGTTCACCTTGCCCTAGGGGAGAAGAAGCCTTTCAGGACACGGGAGGGCTGGAAGCACTTTAGAAAAGGAAGAGCTCTGCAAAATGAGGGGAATTTCTGCAAACCCGCCTGTTCGGGGAGGCTGGGACTGACAGCAGAGGGCGGCACGGGCTCAGCAGCGGCACCGGCACCTGCCGGCTTTCCCTGACCCGGCGCTTTTTGCTCTTTCCCTCTCCATCACCTGCTCCCAGGGTACGGGGAGATATTTCGGGGGGTAGGGCGAGCCCTGGATCTCTGAAAACGAGCCCAGCATCTCCAGCAGCTTTCGATTCTGAACGAGAATGAAACTCGAGAGAGAAGAATCAGTTCCCTTTCCCATCCCGAAGCTGAAGCGGAGAAAAGAAACTTCAGAGCTAGCAGATTTTAGAGTACCCAGCTGCAGGGAGAGCACTGCCCTCCTGGTCAGAGGGGCTGTGTTGGACTAGCAGAGTTTCCAGTAAGGAGCTGGGTGGAGGCGCCGCTCCTTCCACCCGGAGTTCAAAACCTCTGGGATATTTATCATGTATAACACATCCAGCAATGTTATCACAAATCCCCTCGTCCCGTAACAGGGCTGCAAGCTCTGGGAAATGGAAACCATCCCCCGCGGGAGCGGGAGTGGGGGCTGAGCACGGACAGCCCGTCCATCCGTCCGAGAGTCACTTTTAGCATCTGTGAATCCCTGCAGAGCTCCTTCGGATCCTGCCGTCCCCTCCTGGGCCGGCTTTGCTGTTCCTCCCCAGCCTGAGGGCTGGATCCTTCCTGGAGTTTTCCCTCCCGCTTTTCCAATGGCAATTCACGCATCGTCTTCTCCTGCTTCACGTACTGGCTTTATCAAGGTTTTGTTTGGAAACACCCTGCTGGAACAACAAAGGAGTGACCCCTCCGCCCTGGCGAGAGCAGGGGGCTCATTATCTGCTCTGCCCACATCCTGCTCCGCTCCCAAAAGGTGAGAAAACCCACCCGGAGGGTGGGGAAAGGATGAGATCCTTGGCATTCACAGTTATTGTGAAATCACAATGATTATGTCAGGTGTTGATTAACGAGGGCAGGAGCCAAACTGGGCCAAGCGGAGCCAAATCTGTACGCTTTGGGGGGGATCTACACCCACCTGGGCATGTGCGTGCACCCCTGCGAGTGTGTGCAGCCTACAGCGAGCAATCTACTACACGGAGTAGCCCGGCACTGAGATTAGGGCAGAGCACGGCACATCCGTGCCGCACGCTCGGCGGGGCACGGCTGCATTCCCTTGGGGCTGGTTCTGATGCTGAGGGCCCCGGCCCTGCCTGCCCATTTCAGGGAGAGAGATGAAGAATTTCGGGTGACCCGAAGTGACATTTTGCCGCTTCTGTTTTTCTCACAGCTTTCTCAGCGGGTGAGATCCCCATCCCGACACCCGCTCGCCCCTCGCATTCACACACGTGCCTCTGTGGTATTTGAGGGCCACTGAAGTGGCTGCTGCAGTTTGTAACAGGGGCTGTTGTTTCATTTTTTTGGGGTTGCTTAACCCCCTCCTAACTGTAATAAACCCAGTGAGTAAAGACGCAAAAATATTACCCTGGGGGTAGGGGACCAAATGTTTGGAAAGGGATGAAAGAAACACTCCCATTACAGCTTTCAAAATATGTTTCTCTAGCTGAAGCTGCTAAATTTGACTCAACTTTACACGCTGGAAAGGTTTTGCGGTTGGTTTGGGTTTTTTTATGGTGAATAAAGTGTTTTTTCCTCTTTAAAACCCCCACCAACTCGCAGGCTGAGTGATGCAGTTTCGATGTGTCACGGAGGCAGGGTTAGTGCGGATCTGCTCTTGGAACAGTCACTGTAAACCCCAAAACATGAGATTCTGGTCTTGAGTGGGGCTGCAGGTGCCTGAAACCAGCACCTGGCCCCCCTCGCTGTCCCAGCACGGTGGGGGGGTGTCGCAGGAGGCCTGGAAAGGGCCAAGTTTCACCCCCGGTTCACACTGAGAGGGGGCAGGGCTTTGATCTCGGCTCCTGCAGGATTCAATCCCCTGCCTGGGGGACGCGGGGACATCGGGGGATTAAAGCTGGGAGCTCCTGCAGCAAATCTCAGCCCGAGGAAAGAGGTCAGGGGAAAGCAGGTGAGCCCAGGCTCCACCACAAAAGATCTCCAGGGAGTTGGGTCACTGTGCCTCAGTTTCCCCACATGGAGATGATGCTGTTGCCACACGGGCCGCTGGCAAAGCGCTCTGAGACTGACTGCCACAAGGGTTCATTCCCGGGGAGCTGCAGCCCTGGGACACCTGGTTTGCTGATAATTCACCTCATCCTAAGGCAGGAGTTGAAAATAGCTCCTGTGACTCACTGTGCCAGGAAGGCCAAAGGGTTTCAGACAGCGCCTCGGGGGCAGCTGGATGTTTTCCTTGGGACGGGGAGGTGGTGAGGTGCCACCTCCGAGTTTCTGGCTCTTCAGGTCCCTGTGGCAAGCCCGGCCCCTGCTCCCCAGCTGATTTTTCTCCTTGGTGCTCAACTGCCTTTCTCCAGCTGTGGCAGAAGTTTGGCTGTTGCTCATCTCCCATTGCCACAAAGGGACACGTAAAACATAAATGTTCCTTTTGCTGTGGCTCCAGGCTCCCCTGGCTGGTCCTTCCTGCATCACCGAGCACCTTAGCTGGGGATGGATGTCTGCAGAAAGGCACAGGTGTGATGAGTGCTGGCCCTTTGAAAGACCTCAGTCATCCATGGGATTCCAGTGCTCCCAGAGCTGGAATCCCAACAGCCTGAAATCTCCTCCTGGTCCCGCTTCACTGGGTTTTTTTCGGTTTCTGCATTGTGGGTGCTTCGCCTGCTGACACAGGGGAGCAAGAAAAATTTGTGAAAGGGAGGTGGGAGAGCAGTGCTGCCTCTGAGTCACTTCCCAATGGATAACTCATGTGTTTTCATCCTCTCCTGTCATAGCTGATGGCCCCAAAGTGTGGGAAACATCCCCCCAGTGAGGAAAAATGAGGGGTGAAAAGGGCTCTTCTTTCCTCCAGGCCCTGAGTGCAATGGTGATGGGCAGCCTGGAGGGCAGAACAGGCAACTGATGCTGTACCTGCCCATCTTTGGTCTCCCTCCCATCACATCTCCCATGATCCTTTCCCTGTGGCAGAGACCTGGGACATGAATCTGGTGGCTCTTGTCCTGGTGAAGGTGTTACTGCTCGGGAAGGCTGGTGCACAAGGAATCAAACACGCACTGATCCTTTTCCAAAGAGGCTTGGGATGCGAATCTGGTGGCTCTCAGACTTGTGAATATGTTACTGCTCGGGAATGTCGGTGCTCTGGGGATCAAACACACACCAACCCAACACCCAACCCTTGGACAGGACGTTCCCCTGGCTCAGCAGGATCTCGCTGGGGACACGCCGGCTCTGTCCCCCTCCTGCAGCACAAGCCTGGGGGTGACAAAATCACCAAGCCACAGGCGGAAGCCAAGGACTATCAGCACCCAGCTCCACGAGGGACCTGCTCAGCCTTTCTGCTCGGTTTTCTAAGAAACACCGCAACAGTCGGCGAGCGCTTACGGGAAGGGTGGGCCGGGCCCAGCCCGCAGCGAGGCCGCGATAGCGTTCTGCTGCTGCCGGGGGGGACGGCGGCCACCCGAGGGGCTCAGGGGCTCCACGGGGTAGCAGGAGGTGTGGTGAGGACGTTTGTGTTCGTGTAAGAGCAGCTTCCTGGATTGTCTTGAGGGGAAAAGAGAGAGAGAGAGGAGGGTAAATACAAACCACATCTCAAAATAGGCCTAAACTTTGACGGCGTTTGGAGCCGCGCTTCCTGCTTCATGCAGCCCCAAGGAGATGAAAGATGCAGCTGAGTGAAATAGAAAAAGAAAAACAAGAAAAAAAGAAAAAAGCAAAACAAACAAACTAACTTAACACTTTCTTTGCCAAGGCAGAGGCGCAGAGGTGATACCAGGCCACTCCACGAGGCTGGGATGTGGCTCCAGGACCCCCCATTCCCCATGGCTTAGAAAGCAGGACAGGAGAGCCCACGGTGAGCTGGGGAAAGGGACTGCTCGCTGGACATGGGGATAATTAAGGAAAAAGCCCTGGAGCAAGCCAAGGAAAGGAGGGTCCTGTTGTGTCAGATCTGGCCTGGGGACTTGCAAAGTCACCTACAGAAAGGGAAAGCTGCCCCTTCCTTGGAGCGGACACAGCGCTGTGCACGCAGCAGCAGCCGCTCCAGTAGGTCACGCAGAAACAGGGCTCCAAAATGCAACACATATAAACTAATTAAAAAAAAAAACCCCAAACCAAGATAAGAAAACACACAAACAAACATCCCTGAAGCGCCGCAGAGCTGGAAACGGGGTTTGACAGTTTGGAGGGTAAAAAACTCGACCGCTGCTGAGTGATAGCGACCGACTTCTCGTAATCCGAAGATCAGCTTCCTCTGCTCCTCTGCGTTGGCAGAGCTGGAGGTGGGGACAGCCCGCTGGCAGCTTCCTGCACCCACCAGCCCCCGGCATGCAACACCCAACGGAGCCGGAGCAACAGGATCTGCCTTA
Organism: Dicrurus megarhynchus; assembly: GCA_013399195.1. NCBI lineage: Eukaryota > Metazoa > Chordata > Aves > Passeriformes > Dicruridae > Dicrurus > Dicrurus megarhynchus. The sequence continues at coordinate 77,171 of VXAD01010752.1, read as the reverse complement.
CCAAAATTGAATTTGGCTGACAACATCCGGCGTTTCGTAAGGCCGCTTTGATGTTTGTTTACTCGCCAGCCCCAGCACATGCTCCGCACCAGCCCGCGGATGAATGGGAACGAAAAGGGCTCAGCACCTCTTTGATCTCTCCCAGGAGAGCTGCCAGGAGCAGTCAGCTCTGGAAGCACCCCGTGGAGGGATGGATCCGGCTGTCCCCGTGGTGCTTTTGACTGGCTGGTCCCGGTTAATGCTGGGGTGGGATCTTTGGAGTCAAGTCTGGCTGGAGACAAGGTCCCTGGAGTGGCCATGGTGTGGTCAGTGGTACCCCACAACTCACAGCGTATCCTTCATCCCTCCCCGCAACAAAGGAATGTCTCCATCACATCAAGTGTTTTGTTTTTATTTAAAACCGCATAAAAAAAATAAGATTTCTCAATTCCCCTGTACAATATCAACTATTAACAAAACCTGCTGGCTACACACTTGGTTACAGGTACAGACTGGACAGTGCAGACGGCCCGGGCCAGCTCCCCCCTCCCCAGCCCCAAACAAGACACCCGTGGAAAAAACCCAAATTTCATCTGCAAACTGAGATCTGCACGTGGCAAGGAAAGAACAGCACCCAGAACTATGTACACAGACAGCTGGGGAGAAGCAGCCACCCCACACCTCCGCCAGACATCCGACAGAAACACGACGGGCCCGGGGATGGACACAGGACAGAAACAGAGGGAAACCCGAACGGAAAACCGGGGGATCAGCAGCTGTAGAAGCAAGGCATGGGCTCGAAACCCACAGGAATTATAAATAAATAAATAAGTTATCCTAGCGGCTAGAACTCTTCCTTTAAAAAAACAAACAAACAACAAATTCATGAAAATAAATTAAAAACAAAAACTGGAAATGAGAAAAAAGGCAAAATGTTATCACTATTCACAACTGTACATCAAGCTTTGCTCCTGTAGAACTATGTACACATTTACAGCTGTTGGTTTGCATTGTTTGTGCATTCGTGAGGGCACAGAGAAGCAAAGAACCCCGGAAAACCCACGTGGGATGGAGGCACAGGAGGCGAGGCATAACCCACTTGGTTCCCAAGCATCTTCTGACCCATTTTCTTTTTGAAAAGGGAAAAGGAACTATAGGCCCAGGCGAGTCTCAGAGAAGCAGCACTGTAGGAAAAGTCAAGTCTTTCCTCCAGCACAGCTCAGATCAAACAGAAGGCACACAAGCACGGGGACAGCGAGAAGGGACAGCCACTTGGCCACAGGCCCTGCTCTCCCCACAGTTTTCCCCCATTGAAGCTTTTCTTGCAATCGGGTTTCCAATCCTCTCGCCGTCCCCAATTCAGCAGGTCAAGATGACACTTGAGAGCCTCCAAAACCAGAACCAAAACCTGTCCAAAAAAATTACTGGCAAAATCTCTAAAGAGACAAGGTCATTCAGATGCAGTCCAGGACAGCTGGCTTGGATGGTGGCTACCAGAACTTGGAAGAGCAGGTCTCTAGCCCAGCTCCAGGACAAGATGTGCGCATTCACATCTGAGGATCCCTGCTCAGTGCTATGGTCAAGATGAAAAAGTCTGGTTTTCTTTGCTTCTTATGACCAGGAGCTGCATGGAGCTGTCACTTGTCAGGCTCCTGGATCAAACTGTGCAGGTGGATCTCAGCTGGTTCCAGGTGGATGTCCTGCAGCCAAGAATGGTTGAAAATGTCTTCCAACGATGGCCTGTCCGAGGGGCGCATGGACAAACACCACTTGATGAGGTGTTGGCACTCTGGGGAGAGAAAGCAGCGAGCACCGGTCAGTCAGAGCAGGCTCCTGTCCGCCCTGTCCCACCGCCCGCAGTGCCTGAGCCGTGCCCGACCCTCCCGACCCACCCTGTGGTTGGGAGGAGAGCAGGATGGCAGGACATGTGCCAGCTCCTCCAGCCACCCACGGGAGGTGAAGCCCCCGCAGAGCTCCCTGTGAGCTGCCGCCTCCCAAAGCCCATCATCCCCCCACGTCCCAGAGCCGGGTACCCACCCAGGGAGATGCGGCGGCGGAAGAAGAGCTGTCCCCGGATGATGTCCTCGTCCTGCTCGAAGGGGACGTCCCCACAGACCATGTTGTAGAGCAGGACGCCCAGGGACCAGATGGTGGCCGAGTGGCCGTGGTAGCGGTGGAAGCGGATCCACTCCGGCGGGCTGTACACCCGCGTTCCTGCGGGACACAGGAGCTCATCAGCCCCTCGCCCGAGCATCCCTGGGCGTCGCTGGCACCCGGCGTGACCCGCCCGCCTTCCCGCCAGCACGTGACTCTTGTTTACAAACTTTGGGTTGTAAAAGCAAAGCGCCGGTGCCAGAAGAGGGCAGCAGGGCCCGGGAAAGGCCCGGCCGTTACATACGAGAAAAAAAAACCCACCCACGGGTGGGGAAAAACCACGCCTTCACCCCCCGCAATGGCAAAAAAATAAGATTATAAACCCAGGCAAACAAGGGGAGCGAAGCAGCCCCAGCCCTTCCGCACCTGCAAGCCAAACCGGCCGGTGCTCGGGTTTTGCAAACCCCCTCTGCTCCCCCCTCCCCGGGGTGTTTTTGTCACGCTGGCTTCCCCCGCCCCAACCCGAGCCAGGCTGGGTGACGGAGGCTGTCAGCAGGGCCGGGAGCCGGCTCCTGTTTCACAACATCCTCCCCGTGCCAAACAGCAACTTGGCAGCGGCTGCAGAATTCATGCCGGTCCCCCCCACCCCGCCACGGGGAAACCTCCGGCCGCGCAATGCCCGGCACCGGCTGTGGGCTCACCGTCAAACTGCGTGTAGAGCGTGTCCTTGAGGAAGGTGCCGGAGCCGAAGTCGATGAGCTTGAGCTCGCCCGTGGCCAGGTCCAGGAGGATGTTCTCGTCCTTGATGTCGCGGTGCAGGACGCCGCAGTTGTTGCAGTGCCGCACGGCCTCCAGCACCTGACGGAACAGCCCCCGCGCCATCTCCTCCGGCAGGAACCCCCGCTCCGTGATGAAGTCAAAGAGGTCTTGCGACGGCTCCGGACGCTCCATCACCACCACGAAGCTGTCCGGGAGCTCGAACCAGTCCAGGAGCTGGATGACGCCGTGGAAGCCGGAGCCCACCTTGTTTAGAAGCACGATCTCCAGAGGCACACGGCTGCCACCGGGCTGCGGGGGAAGCACGCTGCCATCAGCGGGGCTGAGCTACCCTCGCCCGCGGCAAGCTCTGGTGTCCCCTTGCTCGCACCCACCGGTCCTGGGCACTCCCTCGCACAGGGGATGCTCCGGTGTCTCCCTGCCCGCTCCCACCGGTCCTGGGCATCCCGGTGTCCTCCTGCCCGCTCCCATCGGTGCTGGGCATTCCCCGGCCAGGGATGCTCCGCGTCCCCCGGTGACCCCACACCCGCTCCCCCCGCGCTGTCCCGGTTTCCACCCTCCCGCGTCTCGGCTCATCTCCGCCCGTCACGCCCCGGGTTCCCCCGCTGACTCCGGTCACTCACCAGCTCTCCCCACTGCGAGATGCGATCCCGGGCCACGCGTTTAATCGCCACCTGCGAGCCAAGGGGAACGGCGGGATGAGCTCGGCGCCGGGATGAGCTCGGCGCC
>VXAD01010752.1:50342-73423 GCA_013399195.1 Dicrurus megarhynchus | reverse complement strand
CCCGCGCCCGCCCGCAGCGGCCCCGGCAGCGCGGCGCTCACGGGACCCCCGCCCCAAGTCGCGGCTTTTCGCTGCTTTTTCGCTTTCTCCTTTTTTTTCCCGGGAATCGCAACTTCCCCGGGTGCTCGGTATCCCCCGGTCGCACCCCGCTGTTGCTTCACCGCGGGCCAAGCAGTGCCTGAACTTTTCCCCTTTCCAGTAAAAAGTGGCCATGTGGCCGTTCCAGCTGGGGACTCTTGACTAACATCCCTGGTTTTTAGGGTTTTTTTTCCCCGACTTCTTTTTTCCGCAGAAGTCGCTGGCTAAGATGCTTCCCCGAGTTCCAGAGATAAGATAAATAATTTACTGGATGGAGATCTCTGATTACTCACTCTATTAGCATTTAGAGCAAAGAGCTCCAGCCACTGGGAGCTGAATTATTCCAGACAAAGCCCATCTGGGCTCCTGCTCCTAAGCAAGACCGAGGAGTTGCTGGCATCCCACACATACTTGTGGGATGAATTGCTCGAAATCGAATGGGGTTTACTGGAAATGCTGGTGAGATCCTATCCCCTTTAGTATTAAGAAAAAGGATTAAATACAACCAAGATGCACCCCCCAAATCGGGGTTTGGAGCTGCGGCCCAGCCCCTGCACCGGCCGGGAAGAACTCGCCACCACCGCTGCTGCTTTTAGATTTACCCAGAATGTGACACATCCTCTTTCAGGGGCTGAGACAACCGAAAACTGGAAAATCTACCTTCGGTTTTACCCAGAAAGTGACATTTTTATTTAGGGAAAAGTGTGGAGAATCTGACGCAGCGCCTCCATTCCTCTTTGTTTAAAATACGTGATTTTTAAAAAATATTTTTTAATATATTGTTGTTGCAATTTGAGGTGACGCAAGCTGAGAGTGGGGCAGAGGGGCAGGCAGCGCCTTTCTCCTGCCTTATTCCCACCCGACGCCTGGGCAAATTTGGGACAACTGGTTCTGCCAGTCGCTGCTCAGCCGTGGGATGAGGTGACTTAGCATTTGGCCCCGAACTCATTATCAAATTCTTTGCCAGGATGATGAAAGGCACCGAAGGGGCTGCCCTGGAAACCTGTTGACAAACAGAGCTCGCCCGGAGCAGCCGGGCTTTCCCGGGGGCTGCCTGTCCCTGACTCCTCGGGAGAAGCAGCTCTGCCCAAACCTGCTCATTAGCGTCGGAGGGAGCAGCGTGTCTTGCAACCGGGATGATCTGGGGCCAAAATCATCCTCGTGCGTAAACCTGCCCAGCTGCTCGTTTACCCGGGGACTGAGTCAGCGGCCGTCTCTTCCTGCTGGCGCACAGGGGTTGGGTCCCCTCTGGATTGGGGCAAACCCCCGCCTCGGAGGCGAGGGGAACTCGCTGCTCCGTGCCCCGGCCGCGTGGAGCAGGGAGGCGGCCGCATTTCCCGGCCACATCCATCCCTTTCCAGCATAACCCACCCAGATGCATTCCTGTTCCCAAAATGACCCCAAACCAGGGCTAGGATTCACCTCTTCCCCTCAGCCCATCCCACGAACTCCCCTTTCCCCTGCCAGCCCGGGCGAGGCCGTCGGGATGTGTCAGACGTTCAAACTAAAATGAAACAAACCTCATCCTGTTGCTACCCGCTTTGCCCTCATCCCTAGGGATCACTTCTTTTCCCAACCCTCTTCCCCTGGGATGAAAGCCGCCGAGGATGGTGAGTGCAGGAGAGCAGCCCACATCCACAAGTGCACCTCGCCCTTGCATGGACACAGGAATGTCCTGCAGGCCCTGCCCTGGCCAGGGCTGCCCCTGTCCATCCCTGGAGCAACCCCAGTTCTTGACGTGAGCCCTCAGGGAGCAGTTTGCAGCCCAGAGGGGACTCCACAGGGCTTGCAAGGAGCAAAAACCCAACCAGGACCATGCCCGGGGGGAAACAGGACCCTGGGGTGGCACATGGAGCTGATGGCAGGTCTGGGGGAGAGGAGCTCCCAGCAGACATCAAAAGATCAGTTCTGAGCCCTGCAAACAATCCCGGCAGCTTTCAGGCTCTTCAGCGGCATTCCAGTCTAACCGGGGCTGCCTTGCATGATAATCAGGCTTAATTACTGCTTTATCGCTTGATTGCTGTGCTGAGCCCTTGGAGCTGCAGTGTTGCTTTCGCAGTTTACTTTTTGTATTTCCTCCCCCTCGCCTTCCCCGCCAGCACAATTAGCAAATAGGTGAAAACGGGGAGGGCCAGGGCGATACCCAGCGGGGAGAGAGAGGCGATTTGCTCCCCAGGAGCGCCTGGGGTGAGGGGTTATAATCCAGGTTTCCACTGATGTCCTGAAACGAAACTGCAAGGTCAATGCCACGCCGGGAGCGCGGCCCCGGATCAGCCCCACGAGCATCCCCGGGCGGAGGGGCCGTGGCTGGGGCAGGGAGGGGAGGATGCGGGGCCATTAACGCCGTGACACAGAAGGGCTGTGGTTTTCCACCAGGAGCTTTTGAGTCATTGCGTGACCTTGGCTGAGTCTGCCCGTGGCTCCCTCGGCTCGGGCTCGGTAGCCCGCGGAACCGGCTGGCCCAGGGCGTGGGGAGAAGCACGGCACCAACCTGCGGGTCCCCGGGGAAAGCCCGAAACCTTCCTCATCTCTTCCCGATGCTCTGACGGGCACCGGGCCATCCCCACCTCCCCTGACAGAGCCTGAAAAAATGGGATTTGGGACATCTCAGCAATGCCCACTCTCCCATGAGGAGGGGACGAAGCCCTTTGCCCACCCAGGGCTTGTCCCAGCCTGGCAGTGAGAACCCGGAGAAGGGAGAGGTGAGGAGAGTCGGGAAGGAAGGATGCTTCCACCTACACGCAGTGAGCAATCCCTGGCGGCACCGGCCGGGAAGCGGGCGCTGCCCTCGCCCAGGCAGAGCAGTGCGTGCCACTGCTGGGACACCCCCAGCGTGTCATCACCTGCTCAAAGTCACCTCTGCAGCCACGGAAAGGTCTCACTTTGGAGATGCCATGAAACGTGGGTGCGTTCCTCAGTGTCCCGGCAGTGCAGGGGATGGATGTCCCTGCAGGATGAGACCGATCCCGGGGTACACGGTGTCCCCCCAGGAGAGAGGAGGGCTGGGATCCCGTGGGGTTGGGTCATGAATGCTGGGAGCCAGTGCAGCCACAGGGCTGGGTGCTGCTTTCCCTCCTCTCCTCATCCTCAGGGTCCCCCCAGACCCAGCTGAGACCCCCCCAACGCAGCAGTGACAGCTTGGGAACCACATGCCACGTCCTGGGGCTGGAATCACCCGAGGACAGGGAGGAGAAAGGGCCTGGCTGGAGTGCTGGAGCACCCAAAAACCCCTCTTAGCCAGCACCCAGTCCCAGGACTTTGAGTGCCAATTCCCACCGGCTTAGGAGGGTGATGGGACCCGAGAGTGGGGCAGGAGATGCTGAGACCCATCCTGCTCCCCCGAGAGGAGCAGCCGTGGGCATTTCTTCTTAAAAATTGAATTTTTTTTTTGTATGTTGGCTTTTTCGCGGGCTTTTTGGGGCGAGGTGTGCGGGGAGGCGGCAGCATGGCTAATCTGCTTTGTGAATGGAGCCTCACGGGGGGCGGCGGAGGGGATTGGGGAGGTGGAAGGAGCCACATATTTGGGATTCCATCATCTGGGTGGGCTCCTTCTCCCCAGACTCTCAGGATGTGGGAAATGGAAGATGAAAGGAGCTGCATTTCCAGCCTCTCGGGTTACAATGTCTAAAGCAGAAAAGGGTGGTTGGGGAAAGANAAAAAAGAAGGGGGGGAGTGAGATGCTACAGGGAAACCTGGGTTGGGAAATGGCCCGGGTAGGTTGGGGCAGGGAAGGGGGTGGCTGGGGCCGAGCCGCTCGTGTTTCACATCACGTCAGGGCTGAGGAATTTCCTCTGCTCTGGGGGTGCCTCGCAGAGAAAAAGGGGGAGGCTTTAAGGTTAGCTGGGGATGAATAATAGCCAAGAGAGGGATTAGAAGTGTTACCCAGGGGCTGCTGTTTACAAGCAAACCCTCCTACCCAGAGCAACAGGGGAAAGTAGGATGCATCGGGGTGATGGTGGGGATGCCAGGGCGTGTGCCACCCACATCCCTTCCCCAGAAAGCACAGCGGGGTGATCACCCCCAGCCCCTGAGAGCTTTCCTCCCCAGCATCAGCGAGGTCCCAGCAGCCTGCACACGTGGCATGTGCTGGGGTGCCCGGCCTGGCTTCCCCACGCTGTCCTCCCGTGGCCCCAGGAAGTTTCCCATCCTTGTGTCAGACACTGGGATCATCCCTGTGCACAGGCAGGAGAATCCACGAGAGGGTTTGTGTCACCCACTGGGTGCACCGGAGAAAGAACAGGGAGAAGGGGTACAAGGAGTGGGGAGGGGGCACAGAGACACAGGCTGGGGGCAGTGCCCGGGCATGGGGCTTGTACCCTCCTGGGTGATGGGAGCAGCCCCCGGACCTGGACATCTCCTAGCATCATCCCACCACCTCCTGAGCTGGGGCCCAGGTTTTGTCCCAAAACACTTCATTTTCATTTCCCCATTACTGTTATCCTGGGTGATGCAAGGTCAAGGTGGGGAGAAGTGAAGAGAAACACATTTCTCCTGTGTTATTCCATATTCCATATTATCCTCCACCTCTGTTAGGACAGCTGGGAAGGGATTGTCGCAGGGTGGAAGTGCAGCCTCCAAGCTGGGCCCAGGGAAACTGTAGGATCCAACCTGGGATAATGGCAGAGACACTGGAATGTGCTGTGGGCAACTGGGCTCCACTTCCAAGGGGTATGTGCTGGGGACAGGTTGTTCTCCCTGATTTAGCCCAGGGAAACTGAGGCACAGGGGGGCCAGGAAGCCCCTGTGAGGCTGGAGTGGGGAAACGGGCTTATTCCACCCCATAAAGGGATGAAAGAGCAAGGGGAAGACGTGGCTGGAATCAGCTGAGTGCTGTTTGGAGGAGGCTGAGCTGGTGCACCTGCAGTGTGAGACCCCTGACCGTGCCTGGGGACTCGGACCTGGCCCGGTGACTGCACCGGGGGCAGGCAGCACTTGGGGGGCACAAAATACATCAATGCCCGAGGCTCAGGATGAGTGCAGCCCCACCTGCCCCTCTTAACAGGTTTCATCCTGCAGAGCATTTGCACAAGAAAAGCACCTTTTAAAGGTTATAAAACAAATGTCGGTGGCTGACTGCGGACAGGAGGCTGCTCAGCTCTGCTCTTCCCCCTCCACCCTGCAAAACTCTGCCTATTCCCAGGTACATTCCTGGCATTGCTCCGTCCTGGAGTGCAGGGAGGGCCCTGACCCCCTGAGCATGGGAAAAATGCCTGTCTGCGTGCGGGAAAGGAGGTGCAAATAGTGCGGGGTGAGGAGGTCAGCCGGGAAATCCCTTTCATCTTCTCCCGGGCCTTTGCCGACACGCGGCCGGGGAGCGCGTGGGGCGAGCGGGAAAGGGTTTTGTCTGCAGCTGGAAAAGAGGAGGAGGCTCCCGGGAGGCTCCCGCAGGGACGGATGCTGTTTCCAAGCTGGAGGAGGCTGAATCGCCACATGGGGTGGATGGTGTGGAGATGGGCTGGCCGGGTCACAGCGGTGACCCCCAGGATGGGCGACGGGCAATTAGGTTTGGCCCTCGTCGCCTTGTGCAGCTCAGCGGGTCACTGGGACCCGCCACATGCGAGGGCAGTGGGGCACAGGGGCACCCCCACACCCCACAGCGCCCGTGACACGCAGGGAGCAGCGCTCTCGGGGCCGGTGGCTCAGCCCAGCTGGTGACACGGAGGTTCCTGGGTACAGGTCATGGTCCCAGTGTCACCCCAGAGAGCTCTGAGTGCCAGAGGGACTCGGACTGGTGCTGCCCCATCCTGGAGAGATCCCAGCGGAAACTCATTCCCATCTCCACAAGACCCGGCGTTGCTGCAAAGGCTGGGCCTGACTCTGCTCCTGGGCTGCTGGGGCAGGAGAAAATCTCCTGGCACGAGCACAATAAAAGGCAGATCTTGCCCTCCCTGTTTGGCAAAAAAACCTCCTGAGTGGAGTGAGGAGCCAGGGAGATGCGGGGCCATCCCGTCCTCTGCCACGGCCCCGCTGCATTCTGTCCCTCCTCTCTATCTCTGTATCCCACCTGGACTATAACAAACCTCTCCCTGCGGTTTGAACTCTGCCATCTCCCTCCCAGCAGCACCCCCCCGGGCCATCGTCGTCATCGCTGTCACCTGCCCTTGTTGGCCAAAGGAGGAGTCCCAGCGCAGCCCAGCCCCGTGCGTGCCGAGCCGGATCCAGTCTGGCTTCCAGGAATCGGGGCTGGGGCTGGGGCGGCTGTGGGTGACAGCTGGTGCCTTGGGTGGCATCCGCTTGTCCTGATGTGCTCAGGTCCTGATGCACCCGTTTCCTAAAGCACCCACTGCTCCGTGGGACTCATCTTTCCCCAGGGGACGACTGCCTTTTCCCCAGCGTGGGACGAGATCTTCTCCTGCCTGCACAAAGCAGATGGTAAAACACGGACTAACAAGATCAGAGATTAATCTGCGCTTTGCTTCCCAATCGTATAATCATGTAATTATTCCCAGTATCGGGGAGGAGCAGGCTCCAGGCTCCTGCCTCCTCCTGGGCCACTTTGCATGGCAGGATGGTGTCAGGGGGTTGGATCCTGCCTTGCTGCTGCTGCAGGGCCCCATTACTTTGGTGGGACTGCCCAGTGTCCAACCGGTTTATGGCCTCCAGTTCAGTGCCCAGCAGGAGGTGTTGGGAGAGGGCCAGGCATGTGGGAGCAGCAGCTCCCCATCACACCCCACATCCCCATCCAGCCTTGCACTGGGGTTATCCACCTTGTGCCAGGGCAGCCCAGCGGGAAACACATCCCAGAGCACCTTTCCACACCTCCTGGCACAGCACAGGAGAAAACCCAGCCCGGTGACTCCCAGTTCCTACCAGTAAGAGTCACTGGGGTGGAACTGGGGTAGTGCTGACACGATGCTCCTCTGTACCCTGCGCAGGAGTCGGGTGGCATCAGCACGATCCGCTGCCGCCCCAGCGCCGTCTCTTGCTTTTGTGGGAGAGGAAACGGGGTAAAATCCTGCATTTAGGGCAGTGTGTGTGGCCATTGGCTCCGAATTCCTGGGTGGCCGGTGGCACGGCCCCATTATCAGCAGGCCCGGGCTGTTTGCTGGAAAAGGGCGGCAGCGGAGCTGGGTGACCCCACACTTCCTTCCTTTCCTGGAAGCCGCTCGCTCCGAGCGTGACGCCCGCGCTCTGATAACCAGCTGCCTGCACAACACGAGCGCAGGCCCGGGGCCAGGCTCGCTCCTTGCTCTGTCACCATCCTAACAGCCCAGCTCCCATTACCTGCCTTCTCTGCCTCAGTTTCCCCCCTTTCCAGAGGTGTGAACACACCCTGAGCACTGCAAGAGTGAGAGCATGGATATGTTTTGCTGCAGGGTGTAATGAAGTGTGCTGGGCCTCAGCTCTCCATCCATCCATCCATCCATCCGAGTAGCGAGGGCTGTGCTGCCCTTTGCAGCACTTGGACTTGGGGAGTGAGGAGAAGCAGGGGGTCCTTCACTGCCTTGGGAAGGGCTCATGGGTTCAGCAATGCTGAACCACGGAGCTGCACTTGTGGCCGTGCACTCTCTGGTCCCCCTGTTCCCTGGGAGGACCTCAGTGCGAGGTGCAGGATGGGGTGGGAGTGGGTTGGGGGGGTTCTTGGTCCCCCTGTGCCTGGTGGCTCCTGTGTGCACCAAGAGGCTGAGAAATCGTGGCTGCCTTTGAAGGGGAATGGCAGGCAGGGTCCTGCCTCAGTCAGCTGTACCTGGCATTGTCCCCTCCCTGCATGGTGGCAGCTCCCTGCATGCCACAGGAGCCACTGCTGCAGGTCAGGGAGGGACAGGCTGAGGGGGAAACTGAGGCAGCGGTGGGAATGCCGTGACTTGCCTGAACCCTTCTGGAAAGGGACCCAGCAGCCCTGTCTGCTCCCTGGACGCTGGTTTGCAGCTCTGGTGGCCGTGTGGAGCCAGGCTGGTGCTGACAGGGTTTGGCTGTGGGCTCGGAAACCTGGCAGGGGCTGGTGCTCAAATCCTCCCAAACACTATTGGGACCCACTCTGCACTACCCTGTGTAGGGGCAAAGGATCACCATCGGGGTCTGGGGTTCTAGGGTCCCCCCTGAGAGGCCGGTGCACGGCCAAGCTTGGCTCCTTGGCCTTATCTGGCCCGTCCAAGGAGGAAGTTTGCAGGGTGGATTCCAGCGGGCAGGTAAACAGCGACCAGATGGGACCCAGATACCTGCCCAGGGACACCCGCCAAGCTGGGTTTGCACAGCCCCGATGCTTATTTGCTCTAGGGAGGGCTTTTCCCTCTGTTGGACGTCAGCAGCGGAGCCAGGACATCACCCCAGCAGCCCTGCCGGGCTCCTCCGTCACGCTCCTGGCCAGGTGCCTGCATCCGGGGTGCTGCTGCTGCCCGGCAGGGCTGGGAGGCTGCACTGCTCAGTGTCACTGACCCACAGCCTCACCTCCCACAGCCAGGGACCAGCAGATGCCCAGGGCTCTTCCGACACGGCCAAAAGGGCTGGGGGGTCTTTGGGTGCTCAGCAATGCTGGGCTGGGAGGGGTCTGGCCTCGCTGGATGCCTTTGCAGCGGGCCAGGGGTGAGGGGCTGCTGCTGACTGCCCCGGCTCAGGCAGCAGAGGTGGCTGGCAGAGGATGCCAGGCCTGCCCTGGCACACTGAGGGAGCACCTCGCACCCAGCCCTGGTCTGCAGCGCCACCGGGATGCTCCCGGCCCTGGTTGCAAGATCCTGTCTTGGCTCATCCAGCTTGCCCAGCTCACCCTTCCGCCACCACACCCAGCAGCCTTCCCTGCTCCCCGGGGGAAACTGAGGCACGGGGATGGCAGGATTGATGCAGGGACATGAAGTGAAGCTGCTGAGGGAAGGTCACCGAGCATCACCCGCCCACGGGACCACAGCATCCTCGGTCCCAGGGTGCTGCTGTGTTACCCAGAGCCCCAGGGCTGCATCACCCCCGGCCAGTGGACGCTGCTGGGCTGTTTCTTCTCCCAGGTTTCCATCACTCCCCCCATCCCTGCAGGGACAGCTCTGGGGCACAGTGCCTGCCGCAGCATTTCCCCCATTTCCCTGCCCTTTGCGTGGTGATGACTAATGCAGAGCCCGGAGGGTTCCTCGCTGCCACAGGACGAGCACCCGCGGGAGGCTGCTCCCCTTTGCCTGCCAAGGGCACGGAGGGGAAATGCCAGGTCAGGACCCCGTCAGCGTGTGTTTACTGTGTCAGGAGAAGCCGTAAATTCACTCGGTTTAATTGAAAGCCGGTGCTGTGGGTTTGGCTTAACCCACCCTCCTCCTCCTCCTCCATTAGATAACGTCTCGCTGAAACCACTTTGCAAACTCACGGCATTCCTGTGTGCTGAGCACCGGGCAGCGGGCGGGCCACGGCCACGGGCCACGGCCACGCCGGGGGCTCACGTGCCTCGGGGCCACTTGGCTCCTCCGCACTCATCCTGCCCCGGCCCCGGTCCCAGCTGGGACTGAGAGAACTGATCCGCTCAGGAAACACGGATGGCAACAGAACAGGATGGCTGAGGGTGCTGGGATGCAGAAAGATGCAGAATTGTGCTGGGGAAACACCCTGAGGGTCCCCAAGAGCGGATTCAAAGGGCTCAAGTTGACGAGATAAAGGGAAATTCTTTGGGGGAGGGGAAATACAAGCAGTAGATGGGCTGGGATGTTCCCAAAAAGAGCTGGTGAGGAGAAGCAGTGGTAACCCTCTCATCTCTGTGCATCAGAGGGGTCAGCACTGCTTCTCCTCACCCCAACAAAGGGAAACTGAGTCACAGAGCTGGGCAGTGCTCGGGGAGTGCTCGGAGTCAGGGCCGCAGCGGGGGTGTTTGTGGGGAGCCCGTTCCTCTTCGGGGCTCTGCAGAAGCGGCAGAGAAGGAAGCACCCAGGCCACACAGAGGTCAGTTTGCCAGTGCAGATACTCACGTGAGCTCTGTCCCCTGTCCCCATCCTCTCGGGGGCCACCCGGAGGGACCCCGCTGCCTCCCCCTGCCCCCGGCATCTGGCGCGGGGTGGGGGGGAAATTTGCTTTGCCAGCGGAGTTCAGGCAGAGGCCAGGGGCGGCGAGGGCTGTCGGGGTGTCCCGCGGCCGCCGCTGACCTGCGAGGAATGCCGTGAGTCACCGGGAAGGCATCCCCACGCCGCCGGCCCCTCGCCGTGCCTCCGTGCCGCTGGCGACCGGAGGCTGCGAGTCCGGCACCTCGGGCTTTGGGGTGCGCAGTGCCCGGGACACCCCCTCACACCCCGCAGAGGCGCCCGGGGCACGGGCAGCGCCCAGCCAGGGGCTGAACCCCGCCGCGATGCCGGCGCTGCTGCGGTGGTGGCCAGGGGACGGGCAGGGACGGGGCGGGCAGGCCAGGAGCGATCCCCAGCTCTGGGCAGGCCAGACATGAACTCAGCTTCTCCAAGAGGGAAGAGGTGACGTGATGCTGGGAGGTCACCCGGGGCCGGGACGCCGTCCCAGCCCAGCGCTCAGGGCTCTCCCGCTCGGCCACCTCCGTCCCCTCCGGCCAGCGGGAGGGGAGGGAGAGATTCTCCCGGAGGCGGCTCCTGCTCCGGTCCTTCCCCCAGGGGAGCCGGTGTTTTCGACTTTATCAGCTCACCGCAGACTCGTGCCCGGCGTTGCAGAAGAGAGAAAGGCTTTTCCCAGCGGCGCCTTATCAAGGCGCTGAGCCTCGGACGCTGCTTTGTTTCTGGTCATGTTGCAAAATTAAAGAGGCAAACGGCATTTCGGGGAAGAATTGCAAATTCCTGGAAGATTATCTGAGTATGGCACCTGTCCCTGGTGTGGAGCAGTAGGAGGTGGCATGGGGCCAGGAGTGGGAATCCCAGGAGGGGACAAATCCCAGAGGATCCATCCCTTCTGTAGGTGAACGCCCAGAGCCTGCCCAGCTGTGCCCTCGCAGCCTCCACAGCTGGATACATCCTGAACGGGGAGGAACGTGCTGTGTTTTCAAAGATGTCTCAGCCCTAGCCTTCCCCCTGGGCACTGGGAGGACACTGGAGGACGCTGGCTGCACTGGGAGCTGCGATGCTGAGCGAGGCACCAGCACCTTCCTCGAGAGCAGCCGCTGCCTTTGCTTCCATGCAATAAAACGCAGCAGGTTATTGAAGGGACGAGTGTGCCACAGAAGGAACCTGGTGCCACCTCCTGCCTGTCCCCAGCAGCAGGGCAGGACACCCAGGAGGTGACAGGGAAGGGATCAGCTGGGGGCAGAAGGATGGTGACCTCCAGGTACCATTAAGGACATGTGGTGCCCTCCCAGCAGCCGGAGCTCATCTCCCCTGCCTGGGGCATCTCTGTCCCCAAGGTGCCACCCCAAGGGCCACCTCACCACCCCATCCCTCCTGTCCCCACACCGCTGCTCATCCTCCCAGGAAGAGCAAAGACCTGATGCTCTTGTGACACCTAATGGCAGTTGCTGTTATCAGACACGGCGCTCGCCCAGGAAGGCTCATCTCGCCGTGGAGCTGCAGATCAAGGGATGCTCTGTTCCCAGTCCAGGCTGGTACTGCTGGGCCAGAGGGGTTTGGGAGATGGAAATATCAGCCCTGGGAAAGACAAGCCCGGGAGCTGTTTCTTCACCCCATTCCTTACAGAAACGCAGGCTGTGCTGTGCTGGGTGTCCTTTTGTCTCCTCCCAGGGACTTCTGAACCTGCTGACCACTTCCAACCCCAAGCCAAAGGTGCTTGCAGAGCCAAGAAGAAGCAGGCAGGTGTACAGACAGGAGAAACTGCGACTGTTGCTCCTCAATCCTCTCCCAACACGATGGGAGAGGCAGGACCCGCCCACAACCACAGCACCAGACATCAGAGAATCCACACCTAAACACTGCACAGCCGTCCCGACTCCCCAAATCCTGCTGCCAGGGGAACGCCCTGATAAATCCAGCCCCGTCCCTGGGGAGGAGGACGTGTGCCCTCGGATCACAGCACCGAAACCTCGGATCAGGAGTTGCTGCAAGGTTGCATCACCGAGGTTGGAAAACTCCTGGATCAGTCTTGAATCCATCACCAAAGGGATCAAACCCTTCGAGTTACCCAGGACCACCAACCCCAGACCCTCCTGGGTTGAGTCACATCCCTCACGTTCCTGTTTGCTCAGATCCTGCAGCACTCCAGCCACTTCCCAAACCCTCATCCCAGCACACGGGGACCGGACTCACAGCCCCTCAGACCCCGCTGGGGCAATGGGGGCTACGATTCCTTCCCCTCCCCTGATGGCAGAGCAGGATCCTGCCTCCAGACCCTGTTGTTTTCTGCTTGCTGCATCCAGCCCAGCCCAGGGATTGGCATCTCAAGGGGCTGCAAGGTCCTTTGCCTGCCCACACCCTCCTTCTGCCCAGCCAGGGCCATCCGGGGTGCAGGGGGAGGCAGACCATGAATTCCTGGGAATTTAGCTACCAGACCACACGCCACGCTCACCACGACTTCTGTTCCTGGGAACGGAGGTGACAGGGACACGAGCAGCACCCATGGGTGGCTGCAGACAGCGCTACAGGCAGGATGGGGAAACTGAGGCACAGAGCAGGTACCGGGGCTGCCCATGGTGTCATCACGGCTCTCTGAAGAAAACACAGGTACTGAAGGAGCCAGCAAGGCCAGGAATTGCCCCTGGAGCTGGGAAAGCATCTTCTGGACTGGATCAGACTCCAGAGGATGCAGCCCCGGAGCCTCCTCATTGCCCCCCCTGAATTTCCACCCACCTTCAGGCTATTTTTCCTTACTGAAGTGGCTCTTTGCAGGGCGGCTGGCAGAGGGGGGCACTGGCTTTAAGTGTATTTGATGGATAATTCCTCATTACTCTAATGCATTTGCAAGCTGGGATAATTGATGGATGTTTAACAGGATGCGTTTCCGACAGTCGGCTGGAGAAATGGACTCCCATTACTCGGCAAACATTTCTTTTTACCATTGAACTCCTTTGTTTCAATTGATCCTCGCCTTTCCCATCACTTGCTGCTCATTAATAATCCCCAAAGCAGCTGCTCCCCCCAACTCCAGCTCCTCCCAACCTGCGGTGCCGGAGGCTTTAGCAGGGGTTTGCAAAGAGATCTGGGCATTGCTGCAGTTTTATAATAAACAAGATTTTTTCCTCCCCAAAGTGTGGTCGAACCTGAACAGGAGCAGGGCACGCCTGGGCTATCGCCCGGCTCCATCAGAGTGATACAAGCTGCTAATCAGGGGGAATTTGGGGTGAAGAAGGGGAGGTGGCCGGTCTGTGGGGCTGAGCTGAGCCCAAGGGAGAGGTCAGCCTTTGGGGCTGGTATCAGCCCAAGCCAGGCTTGGAGCAGAGCCCTGCTCTGCCTGCAGAGCTTTTATCTGCAGCTCCCTCTGCTCGGGAAGGGCAGCCAGGGGTTATCGGCTCTGCCTGTCCCCTGCTCAGGCTCCATTCCCACCCGGAGAGGGTCCCTGTGTCCCCACCCTGCAGAGCCACCCAGGGAACTGAGGTGGAGGGGAGCTCTCCCACTTGCTGAGCTGCTGGCCAGGAGCAGCCTGACATTTAATTCCCCTGGGATTTCCTCAATAAAGCCCTTGGCATGGCTGTGGCTGGGCCCCAAAGCCGGGGTGCACTGAAGCCCCCGTGTTCCAGGTTGCCAGGAGCCAGCAGTGCTGGGGGGGATCCCAAGGGGCTTTTCCCCACGGTGCTGAACTGCTCCCACTCCCAATCCTGGTGCATCCCATACCAAGGTGCTCCCTTGATGCTTCCCAGCACCCCCAGGCCAATGCTCCCACCTGTATCCCTGCTCAACCCCATCCTTGGCCATTCTCACCCTCAAATTTGGATTTGGAGCTCCCTCTTCCCCTCCATTCCCGAGGAGACCTCAGACCTTGCATGACCATCCCTCACACCTTCACTTCTCCTTCCCAGTTCCCTCAGAGCTGCAGACAGACCTGCAGCCTCTTTTCTCTCTCAACCCCTGATATCACCCAGCCACACACATCACCGGGGCAGGAGCTGCTCACACCATTTATTGGCCATGATCTGATCCGACCCTGCAGCATTCTTCGTCCTTTTCCCATCCACATCTTGCCCAGGATGAAGCACAAGAGCCTTGGCACAGCAGAACAGCATCCACAGGCCTGGCTTAAAGCAGAATTTAAGAGGAAAAAAATTTAAAAAGAGAAAAAACCCAAAGTCCATAGAGGAGAAAATCGGCTGGGGCTGCTCAGGGGTTGTACAGACCTGAGTGGGTGGAAAGAGGGGGATCAGAGTGGATTCAGGTCGGCTGGGGAGATGGGATGGATGGGACAAGGCTGTGGGACCTGCAGGAGGGGGTGGCTGAGATGGAGTGTGGGGAACAGGGGGTCCAGAGGAGATGTTCCTGCCCTGGCATGCACTTGGGGGTCCCAAGGGACCCGGTCCCAGGGCATGGACCCACCTGATGGAGCCCACACTGCTGGGCTGGGCCAGTGAGAACAGCAAAACCCTCAGTCCCAAAAGGCTGAACCGTGAGACTGAGCTCCCCAACACATGGGCTGCACATGTGCAAAGGGGCCTGGGGGCCGTGGCTGGTTGTCCCCAGATCCCCCTGCCAGGGAGCAGCTGGCTCCCTGCAAACATGCCCTGCCCCTCTGCACAGCCTGAAGAGGCAATAACCTGCTTTTGGGGGGCTCCCTTTGAGGTCTCAGCTCAGGAGGATCTGGGGGTAACAGATGAACCCACGGTCCGTGTCCACCATCCTCTGTAGGATTAACACCCTGAGAAGGAAGGAGCTCCGTGGGCAGAGATGGATGAGACCCCTCTTGCTGCAGACAAGGCGCTGAGCAGGTGGGGGACAGAGGGACAGCAGGGACCAGGGCTTGTCATCGCTGCCATAAAGCACATCCCAGGGCAGGTGCCTGAACCAGGCTCACGTCCTGGAGATGCCCCCAATGACTCTGTAGCTGCCCCATGAACGTCCCTGGTCTGTCCCTGCCCATAGTGGAGCATTTCTGAGTCAGGACAGGCAAACCCTGGGCACACCTGGGGGGTCCCACAGAGCTGCCAAACACAGCTCTGATCCCCTCCTGAACTGCAGAGCCGGCCTTAAATCATCACGGGAAGGCTGGTAAAAGCCTCAGTGCCTTCAAGCATGAAATACAAAGCACTCACCACCCCCTTTCAGCCTCTTCCCTGAGTGCCCGGCTCACCGCATGAAACCTTTTATATCCCCCCTCCCCGTTTTCCCCCGTCAGCCCCGGAGAGCGCCGGCGCGCCGCCAGCAGCACAATCCCAAATTGCTCCCTTTATTAGGGGGGAAAAAAAAAAGGAAGAAAACCGAGGCTTCGATTTCCTTTCTCACCTCTGAAATGGCCTGGGGGATTGAAGAGGGGGGTGGGAGGCCAAAGTCACCCCAACCCCAACACTGCCCCCAAGCCCAAACACACCAAAGGGTTTGATTTTAACGGGAAGGGATCAGGGAGGCATTTTGCAACGAGGGAGGGTGTGACTGCAGATGAACGATGGGGATGTGGGAAGACCCCAGCGGCTGGATCAGCCTCTGGCAGAGCTGGTACCCACCAGGCACCGCAGCAGGAGGGCTGAGGGACCCTGGTGATGCTTCCCGCAGGCGGGGATTGGATCGGGATGCACTGTCCCGCTGCAGTCCCACGGGGACGGAGGCAGCCAGGGGTGCCTCAGGGTGCTGGCGAGCATCCTCCCTACACCGCGGAGGTGGGGAGGGCTCCGTGGGGCGATGCCGTGGCGGGCAGATGGGGCTGCGGGGCTGTCCCCGGGAGCCGGGGGAGGGTGCAGATGGCGCGGGGTGGGTCCTGTCACGCTGCCATCAATCAGCGCCGGCTCCTCCGAGCGCGGCAGCGTCTGCGGGGTGTAAATCAGACCCGAACAAGGCTGAGGGTTTCTCTGCAAGATCTGGCCTCGCTGTCGGCATTCGCTCCGGTGACAGCGTCGCGACGGGGAGACCTTGTGTCCCCGCCGGCCCGGCAAAGGGCGTGCGAGGACGTCTGCGAGAGGATGCTGAACGTGCCACCTCTTGCTGTGGGGGAAAACAGCCCGGGGGAGCCTGAACGGCAGCTCCTGGCAGCCTGACTTCCTTCTCGGTTGTGTTTCTCCCGTTTCCCACCCTCCCATGTCCCGCTGATGGAGCCCCAGCCGAGCGGGTGTCTCCCCACCCGCAGGTGTTTGTAGGGGGCAATAAGGCACCCGCAGCTCCTGCACTGCACCCGCTCCCTTCCCAGACCTGGGTTTGTCTGTGCAACACCAGCATTGTCCCCAAGCTGCCCCGAAGAGAGACTGGGATGGGGACAGGGGCTCTCTGGGAGCCCTTGGGTGTCCAGAGGCAGTGGCCCATCCCCTTGTCCCCATCCTGCCTGGGACAGGACAGGGGAGGTGTCTGGGGGGTTTCAGTCCCCTCCTCCCCACTTTCCTCAGCATCCTCTGGGTGTGGTGCAGCCCAAGGTAGCACAGCATCCTTCCCGGGTGCTTTATTCTCCCTCCGAGTGCTGTAGGTTCCCAGCAAGGCTGGCACGGCTGAATTGCTTCAAAATTTGCCTCCCTGGAAGTCAGCTCAGCCCTCAGACTGTGCCATGCAGGCGTCCCCGTGCCGCGCCTGGTCCAAGCATTGCTGGCATTGCTGCTTCACCCGAAGGCACCGCTCTTTACCATCAGGGTTTGCTCTGCAGGGTTTCACTTTCCTGCCCCTGCTGCTTCTCTGTTCTGCCCCAGGTTTCTCCCATCGCCCCCATGCTCCCTCCTGTCCATCCAAAGCTGGGGCGTGTTCCCTGCTCCCGACAAAAGGCGGCCGGATCTGTTCCTCCCCTTCAACGGGGAGGAGAGCGGGCGAGCTCGCTGCCTCTGCTCATGTGAGCATCTTTCATCCCTGCACGAACGTGCTCACATTTAAGGAGTAATTACTGCGTGACTCAGCCGTTTTGGCAAACACCCGATGGCCCCGTCCCTGTGCACTCCCATTTCTCCTGCAGCTCCCCCCGCTGTCCCCCCCCTACCCCCCAGCCCTGGGGATGCGAGCTCAGGGCACCCCCAGCAGCAGCAGCAGCTTTTGGGGGCAGCGGGGTGGGGGATGCAGCACATCGTGTCCCTCGTGAGACGTTCAACCCCCGGGGACAGCGATGCTGTCCAAGGTGTTGTGGTCCAGCATCCACCCGGCACATCCCGGGCTGGGGCTGCCAGCGAGCGCCCGGGAGCAGGGGAGGGCTGGGCGGCTGCGATTATTCAATCTGGAGCAACCCTGACCTGCTGACAAAGGCAAAGTTATTTTTAAAAAACAACCACTCAGCGAAATTCGCCTCCGCCGCTCGTCCTGCTGCTGCTGCTGCCCGCCGCCGGGGAGAAATCCGTCCCGGGAAACGCTGCTCTGGGATGCCTGGAACGGGGTAGGAGCGTGGGCCCTGCTCCACACCCTCCAGGCTCCCTCCCCGGGCCCCGCTGGCTTTTTGGGCTGACGAATCTTCCACAGAGCCACGGGAGCATCGCAACCTGCTTCCCAGCGCTATCTATAGCCCTACGTGCGTGGTGAGCCCGGGGCACCCCGCATGCACCCCCCGGGGCTCCCCAAAGCATCTCCCTGCTCCCTCGACGAGCAGCAGAATGGATTCTGCGTGGCCCAGGGACATTTTTATGTCAGGATGGTGCTCACTGCAGCAGAATTGCCTGCTCCGTGCCCTCGTGCAGGGTGGGAGTGTGGGGCTGCCCCATTCTCACTGCCCCCTGCTCAGTCCGTGGGTCAGGAGCAGCCCCGGGCTCTGCCTGTTCTTGGGGGTTGCCCTCTCCATGCCGAGGCTGGTTGGCATCGGGGAGGGAGGGATGCAGCCAGAGGAGGGCTTGGTGTTTGCCAGGGAAGAGCTGGACCTGCTCCAAATTTCCAGGGTGAGAAAATCGCCCCAAGTCACGCTCCAGCTCCAAACAAATGCTCGGCTCCAGGGGCCGGCGATGATTCACCCGGGTGAGACCTCAGTGCTCCCACCTTGCAGCCGCCCCCTTTCCATCTGAAAACACTCCGGGAGGGTTAATTCCCAATTAAGGGGGGATGGCTCCAAGATTGCCTGGCTATTGCCCAGGGCTGTGATCCCAGCCCCACTCGCCTTCGCTCCCCCAGGGTGGCCGCACTGCCCGGGAGCCCTCCTTCCCTTTTATTGCCACGAGGTGAATTAATACCCATTTCCTGAAGCTTTTATGGTTTCCTCCCAAATGGCTCTTACATCAGGGGCATATTGGGTTACAGCAAATACCAGCAGCAAGGAACGAGCCCAGGCTTTGCTGTTCCTGAATCCGCTGGTGCATTTGGGGACCACCAGCCTCCGGTGCCTCTCCCCCCAGCCAGTCCCTTCCCCCAGAGCCGGGTGGACGCTCCCAGCAAGAAATGACTCCCTTGAGACGTTGGGAAACAAGGAAGACTCTTGTGAACCTGTGCACGAGGAGCACAGGGCTGGCTGAGCCCCTGGGCTGCGGGGATTTGGGGGTGGCCCCTGGTTTCGGGCTGGTTTCGGGGTGCCTGGTGTGGCTGCTGAGGCTCCTGTCTCCATCTCGCTCCGAGCGCACGCACACCTCTTGGGCTGGTTACTGTAGAAACGAAATTAGCACGGGGAGGGAATGCAATCCCAGAGCTAATTAAGGTAATTACAGCTTCACACCAGCTGCTCACGAGGTCCAAGGACCTTCTGTAACTTGTGGAGGGGATCAGGCGCTCCGGGGGACTTTGAATTCCAAGTCCCCGGGACCACGCAGCTTCCGTGGTGGCACTTGTGTCACTTGCCAGTGTGACATTGGGCTGGGGGGATGCACGGCTCCAGATGTGTGTCCCAGATGTGCTGGGCCCATTGCAGTAGTGGGTTTCAGGCTGTGGTTGGGGCCTGGGGTGTGTTTGGGGTCCCTGGAGAGTTGCTTTGGAGGGGGTTCAGTGCTGAGGGGCTGGCAGGAGGTGCTCCCTGAGCCCAGGGCATCCTACCAGAGGTTGTACTTTACAGATGTGTCCCTTTGGCTCTTCAGCTGGGGACATGGTGACCTGGAAGGGAGGGAAACTAGAGCTGCCTTGGGGTCCTCCTCCATCCCATGGGGACTGGCTGGCTGGGGCCAAAGGCTGCAGGATGGGTGCAGGCAGCAGGACCTGGAGCTGGTGGGTGTCAGGGGTGTTTGGGGGAGGTGCTGGAAAATGAGACTTCTGCCCCAGGGTTGGATGGCCCACTGGAACCAGTTAGACACCCTGGGGATGGGGTGAACGACCATGGGGTCTGGCACAGGATCACCCGCAGCATTCAGGGAGGCAGGAGCATCCCCAGATCTCCCCCAGCCTCCCTTCAGCTGGCAAAATGTTCCTGCCTAGCGGGTGCCTTCCCAAACCCCACGGTTTCTTGGAGCTGATTCCCGGCACCGGTAAGAGACCGGAGACAGGAGAACGTGGCCAAACGCGTTTGTGCCGCGGCCGAGAGTGCCCGGTGGCCTGGCTGCGGCGTGGGGCTGGCACAGCGGGGGCTCCGCTGCCCGGGGGCCCGGCGGGCTGGCGAGGGGCCAGGCTGGGGACAGAAGCACCGAGTGCCGCGGCCGCGGTGTGTCAGCAGCAGCGCCGGAGCGGGCGGTGATTCACCGCTTCCCAGCAGCTGATATTTATTACTCAGCCTCGCCACGGGGCCGGCATGAAATGCGGTACAGGGAGGGGGGACGAACGCCGAGCAGGGGGCGGCAGCGTCGCCCGTGAAACCCGATGGGTTTCCCCGTCCTCCCCCTCCCGCTGCTCTCTCCGGCTGGTGGATTTTGATGGAGGAAAATAAACGCTCACAAAAATCGCTCTCTCTCTCTCTGCCGGCTTGTCCCCGTTTGCCCTGTGCTTTGGCAGCTCTGCCGGGGTGGGCTGGGACGTGGCGGGAATGGGAGCGAGCAGGGAGGGACGGCAGGAAGGGGCTCCCCTGGGATGCTTGGCCCCAGCAGGGTGATGGGACTGAACTGGGACCCTCCTCCTGAATGGGACCCCCCTCCTGCAGCCTGTTCTCCGTGGCTTTGGAGAAAGCCAGTCATGATGTGGAGCTGCCTGAGGTACACGGGCATGAGAACTGCCTGGGTCGGTCCACGCATGAGAGGCAGGAATGGGGTCCCATGGGATGGAGATGTGGGAGAGAAGGGGGCAGATCCCCGAGCTGGTCCCCAGAGCTCGTCCTGCACCCTGAGAAGGGTGGGGTGGGGAGAGCGAGGCAGTTGGGCTGGGGCTGGATCCGATGGAGGGAGATGGATGCCCGGCAGCAGGGTGGGTCTGGTGCAAAGCGAGAGAGCCAAAGCAGAACGATGCAGCTGCTGCGAGGGGACAGATCCAGCACAGGGGGATGGATCGGATGCGGGCGGCTGGTTCTGCTGCAGGGGATGGAGCTGCTGCAAAGGGATGGCTCTGATGCAGAGGGATGTGACTCAGAGTGACACGAGTGCAGGGCTTTGTGTGTCCCCCCCCCAGCCCTGCCATCAGCCCCGTGCTGATCCCCTCTCCCGCCCCGGTGTTGCAGGCAAACGGGTACATCACCTCCCCTCGCCCCCCCAGCAGAGCCCCACCTGTGCCTCAGTTTCCCTGTGCAGCCAAGGGGCAGAGGCTGCTCCATCCCCGTTTCCCCGTGTGCCTCCATGTGTCCATCCACCCCTCCAGGGGCACGGCGAGGACGAGGGCTCTGACCTCCGCCTGCAGCAACCGGGAAGGGCCAGTGTGAGCTTCCCCCCGGGTTATTTATAACCAGCTCCAAGTGCCGGTGTGCGGCGGCAGCTCCCGGGGCTATTTTTAGCCCGCTGCAGGGAGTCACGGCGGCGGCGAGGGCTCGGGAGCAGCAGAAGGGAGGCAGGGAGGGAGAGGTGCCGCAGCACGAAGCCCTGCCAGCATCCCTGCTCCAAAAACCCTTTCCAGGGAGGAACCCCGCTCCAGGATGGCTGCAGGGTCACTCCTGGGCTGGGCGCCGTCGCATCCCTTCGTGGCCTGCTGGGACCCGAGGGACCGGGTCCCTGTGCTGCCCTCTGGCCGTGTGCTCCGAAAAGTGGGAGCTGCAGACTGGGATGGGGCACGCAGCGAGAGCCGAGGGCGGCTGCAGCAGAGGAGCTGTGCAGGCTGCTGCTGTCTGCTGGAGACAGGAAGACATTAGAGAGCAGCACTGTCTGCATCCCTAATCGGCCTCGCTCTGCCGCTGCCGCCCCTCCCAGCACTGCAGGAAAGCCGGGCCAGGGACCCCCGGGTGCACGGCTCCGCTCCTGCAGTGGGTGCTGCTGCCCGCCCCGCTGCCCTGGCCACCCCTGTCCCCATGGGTGGGTGCTCTGCAGCATCCACGTGGCACTGCCACACACACACGCACGGGCACACAGGTACACACACCCCTGTGTGCATCCCTGACAGGGAAAGAGCCCTCACCATGAGCGCTGGGGACAGAGGTGCCACCCAGGCCTTGCTGAGCAGGGAGGGACCCCTTGTGCCAGCCCCCTCCCCCAAGCATTCTGCAGTTGTATTCTCCTGTGAACCTCTTACCCCCAGTGCCAGCAGCACTCCCCATTTCCCACACCCCGAAGCCCATTACAGCCTGCAGCAGCTGCAGAGCACTCGGTGTGGGCACACAGGATCTGGGCACACGGGGATCTGAGCACGCAGGACCAGGGCTGGGCATCCCAGGGTGCAGGGCTGGGCACCCAGAACCAGGGCTCAGCATCCAGGACCAGAGCTGGGCACCCCAGTGTGCAGGGCAGGATTCCCAGGACCAGGGACAGACACCCTGGGGACAGGGACAGACAGACACTCACCCCTGGCAGTGCCAGCGGGGCACGGGGCCAACGTGTGAAGCGCCGCCCTCCTGTTCCAGGCAGTTTCCCAGTTTATTTTCTCCCCTATTAGATTCCAGCTGGCAGGATGGTTCCTATAAATATACATAAGGGCTCATTTACATGACGGTTTATTCGGGAGCAAATTCCACAGCTGCCTGGCAGACGCTCGGTGCAGTGGGTAAGAGTCATGCCCGAAACCAGCCCTGCCTCAGTTTCCCCATCTGCAACCCAGGCGACAGGGAATGGCTTTCCCCACATTTTTGACAATCCGTTCCTGGAAAACCCAGGGTGTTATTATCAAGGCTATTTATAGCCTGGTAAATGCGTTATTAATATGATTATTTGCAGTGTGGCAATGGGTAATTGCCCTGGGTGGGGACGACACCAGCGCGTGTGAGGTGCTGCACGGGGATGGTCTCACACCCAACCTGCCTCCAGCCCAGGGGAAAACCCACCCCAAAACCCCAGGAAGGCACTGGGATGTGCCTGGTGAGCAATGGGGGTCCCACGGCAGAGCCAGGGACTCACGGCAGGTGCGGGGGTTTGGCGGTTCCGTGCTCCAGCGCCGGAGTCCGGCTCTTGTTTCGATCATGATGATTAGCTGAGTCACAGCTGGGGTGCCGCTAATTAAATGTATTTCTTAATTAACAAGATCACAGAGAAGGCCTGCCAGCCCGGCTTGGCTTTCAATCATGGCTGACAGAGGCAGCTGCGGCCACGGGGCACGGCGGGCCTGGGGTGTGGCGAGCATCCCAGTGCTCAGCGCTGCCCCGTGGCCACTGCGCTGCTCTCCTGCTCCAGAAGCCCCGTTCCCACATGCAGCAGGAGTGTGAGGATGAGGAGGGATCATCACCCAGCCCCCAGCTGTCCCACTCTGGGGTGCAGTGAGTGTGTCGGGGCTCAGTGCAGGGCTGGGCCACCCCCTGCTCCTGCCCTGTGACTCAGGGCTGCTTCACGTCCCTCCCTCCCTGCCACCTGAGCCCTGGCCGAGCCTGGCTATTAATTAATATTAATAATAACCCCCTGCAGCTGCTATTCACTGACCTCAAAGCACAACCTGAAGTAACCCCTGTCCCGCTCCCCGATAGGGAAATCTCCACTCCCCGCCGGATGGGGAAACTGAGGCACGGGAACTGGGGCAGGAACTGTGCCAGAAGCTTTCCCTGCTCACCCATACGGCCTGGAAGATGGAGAAGCAAAACCCCAGGGACTCCCCCCAGCCCCACGGCAACGCACGGACGGGTGAGCCAGAGTGGGTGGAGAGGGGTTTCCTGGCTAGGGGAAAAAAAAAAAAAAAAGAGAGAGAGAGAGAAAGAAA
>VXAD01010752.1:20949-50319 GCA_013399195.1 Dicrurus megarhynchus | reverse complement strand
ATAAAATAAATAAACAAACAAATAAATAATTTGCCCCCCATGCTGAGCTCTGCCCCACAGCAAGGGGCTGCCGTCTCCCTGGGAAGTGGGAGGCTGAGCTTCCCGAGGGGATTTCGCGTGTCCTCGCCCGCCGGCGCGGGCGGGAGTCGGAGCCGGGGCTTCTCCCGGTTTTTGGCAGTCTGGTCATGTCCTGCCGGGAGAGCAGCAGGACTGAGTCACGTTCCAGCGGCAGCAGTGACTCACGGCCACCCCAGCCTCCCGGGGAGCAGCCGGCACATTGCAGAGATTCCTGGATGGAGGCAGGAAAATACAATTAAATAATAACAACTGCCAGCTTCCCCCGCCCCACCTCCGCCCCTTCTTCCTTCCCCCAACCTCCTGCAACAACACAGGCGCAAACAGCAAATTCCTGCGCCATCGGGAAACACCTCCCGCCTCGCCAGACGCCGGGATGCACGACCTGCTTCTCAACTGCACGAAATACCCTTTGCCGGCAGCTGCGGGTGCCACCGAAAAGCAGGTGGATATCTGTGATATCCCCCCCCACCCAAAAAAAGCTCCCCCAAGCACGGGGACACCCCCACAGCGAGGTCCTGCCAGTGCATTGCAAAGATGGGGTGCAGCTGGGTGGATCCTGGGGTCCCCCTCCTGATTTGAGTTGCTCCCTGAGGGACTTGGGGGGGGTGAAGAGCAGGATGGGGTACCCCAGTCCCAAGGTTACACAATCCTGGCTGTGGTTTTGTTATTTTTTTGGGGGGGTGGGGATATCACAGATATTTTACATCATTTTGCATCATCTCCCACCCTTAAATCCCCGCATGCAGGGGGTGCCCCCAGCCTCAGGGAACACTGGGCTCTCACGTGCCCCTGCAGCCCTGGCACGGCGAGAAGCGATGCCCTGGGGCAGGGCTCGGAAATGGATTTATTTATTATTTAAAGCGCTTGGCGGGAGCAGCGGAAGCCCCGGTGGGCTGCAGAGGCTGCGTGGTGGGAGAGGTTGAGCTGCTGCAGCTCCGGCACCGCGG
This sequence comes from Dicrurus megarhynchus, assembly GCA_013399195.1. Lineage (NCBI taxonomy): Eukaryota > Metazoa > Chordata > Aves > Passeriformes > Dicruridae > Dicrurus > Dicrurus megarhynchus. The sequence goes on along the minus strand of VXAD01010752.1, from coordinate 49,294 downwards.
CGCTGCGGCGAGAACCGCGCTGCCCAAAATCCCACAGCGAGGGGGAGCTGCCCCATGGCCCCACCGTGAGGGGTGTGCTGCCCCAAGAGCCCCGCAGTAAGAGTTGTCCTGTCCAGCATCCCACAACGAGGGATGTCACAGCCCCTACTGGGAATCCCCCTATGGAACTCAACACCTACAAGCAAGAGCCCCCACTGTGTGGGGCTGGCCCCTATGGAGCCCAGCTCCCACACAACCAAAGCCCAGAGGTTCTAGAGCAAAAATGGCCACCCCAGCGAAGCAGACCCCTAAAGAATGGTCCCTATAGAGCACGAAACCCCATCCCATGCAGTGCAGAGGAACCTGCAATTAGTGAGCAAGAGAATATGCCCAGTGGAACAGTCCCCATAGAGAGCGAGTGCCAACCATGTAGAGAACCTCCCTCTAGAGCCTGTCCCTATGGATCAGAGCCCAGATCCCACAGAGCAGCTCCCAGAGCAGCCCTGCAGGCTGGGGGTGTGGGGTCCTATAGGCCCAAATGGTCCCGATCCCACCCCACACCTGGAGGGGCACCAGCCCAGGCCCTGCCGAGCCCCTTCCTGGGGAGCAGGGGGAGATTGCACCGCACACGCCCTGCAAGGGGGGACCACAGCTGTGCCCCTGCCAGCCCCCTCTGCTCACTCATGCCCTTGAACCTCTCTGCACCCCCCTCCCGCAGCGTGGATGGAGGTGTGGTACCCAGCCGGGGTTTGGGATGAGCACGGCACAGCGGAGCCTCTGCAAGGCAGCAGCTGCAGGGACACACGTTCCCCCGGGCCCGGGCTGGGTGCTGTGTGTGATGGGTGTCCCGGCCCCAGCGCAGGCAGTGTGGGTTTCACAGAGTATTTTGGTCAGTGCTTACGAGAAGAGGCGTGGGGGGGCCTGCGGGGGGGATGCCGGTAAACGGCCTGCGAGCCTTCCCCATTCTCAGGAATAGGAAACTGTGACTTCTGCACGGGGGTTTCACTTTCTGCTCTAGAGGCGAGAGGCCAAACTTGCTCTGCTTGACCACTGCTGTGACACTGCCTGGGGATTGAGACAGGATGGGCAGAGAAAATTCATCAGTGTGTTCTCTGCACGTGCAAAAATCTCCTTTTTTTTTTTTCTGTAGGAAAGCAGAGTTGGGGAATCATGAAAACCCCTTAAAGTTCCATCTCCCACCCTCCTGTATGGGGTATGCTCAGGGCAGTGATGCTGTCTCCCTGTCTTTGAGGATGGCACGATGCCAAAGCCACGGCAGTGACCTGCCCTAGTGCCCTGCCACCCCCTCCATCCCTGGGCCACCTCTCCTCCGTGGCAGCCCCTTTCCCGAGGCACACATGGGTGCTGCAGTGGGGCAGCGCTCCCGAGGGTGCTGGGGGTCAGGAAGGAGGAGAGCAGGAGCTGGTAAAAATAGCCCCAGGTGCCCTCTGCCCCGGGAGCGATTCCTCACTGGGTAAACAGGAAATCTATTCTTAGGCCATTCACGAGCCGAGGGCTGCGGGCAGCTCCCTGCTCCGGGCTTGTTTTGTTCCTCGCTGACACAGAGGTGACGCCGAGGTGGCAGGGCCACCACGCAGAACCTTCCAGCCCCGCGGGCTTCCCCTTGCTCACTCTTTCCTCCCAGCAGCGCCCTGCGCTGCCCAGCTTTTCCAGGGCTGCTGGGGTTTCCCCTTCCCACGAGGTGCCGGTGGGAGGTGAGGGCTGTTTTGGGGTGTTTCTGGAAAGCCTTGTTTGTGCTGTTTGCATCTGGGCTCAGCCCCGCACTCTGTGGCACCCTGAGGGGCAACTGCTTTGGCAGAGCTCTTGCCCTGACATCCAGCTCCTCTCCCCCTTCCCTGATGGGATCTCCTAAGTTGGAGGAGATAAAGCCACCACAGTTTGCCCTTTCCCGGGATGAGCTGAGTTGAGTAGACTGAGGAAGGACATTGCCCACAGCTTTTTCCTGTCTCCCCAAAGCCCCCCTGAGTGGTGACAGCTGTGGTTCATCTTTACTCCCCCATCCTTTTTTTCCCCAAGTGTTGTCCCCATTTGCAGTATTCCTGCTTCCCTTCCCCTTCCCCTTCCCCTTCCCCTTCCCAGTCTGCACCAATCTGTTCAGCCCGTGGCACCCCCGGGCTCTGCCCAGGGCTGCTGTGCTGGAGCTGCTGCGTGGCCCAGGCACAGGCAGCAACCCCTGCCTGCCAGGGATCGTGGGCTCCTCTAGCTCTGTGCACGAGGCTCCTGCATCCCACTTCAGGAAGTGACAACTTCTGCCTGGGCAACATTTTTGGGGAGCTAAAGAGGATGCAGAGAGAAAAATGTGGGGCTGCAGCCTAAAGCACTGTGTTATGAACAGGGGTGCTTGTTATGCTGATAATGGAGAGGGAGATCCCCCGTGTCTCCCCAGCATCACAGCAGCACCTGTGTGGACATGACCTTGTCCCAGAGTGTTTTCCCCCAGGAAATGTAACTCAGGGAGGTACAAGGGTGGAAGGTGCTTGTGGGATGGGCAGGAATGCGGGCTGGCTCAGTGAGGCAGGTGAGGGCTGTCTGTGGTTAAGGGGTACCCCCACACCATGGGACTGCAGTGTGAGGCCAGGAGTGGTGACAAGCTGGAAAAGGGACATCCAGCACGGGGGTCCCTGAGCTGTGAGGCTGAGCTACAAGCTGGGTCCGTGCTGGGTGTCTGACGTATTTGTGACATACACGGCAATGTGGAGCCACGGGGACAATCCCACGGGACCCTCTGGAAAATACACGCCAAAAAAAGGCTGGACGGAGTGCAGAGAGGGGTCGCAGGTAGGATTTATCTCAGCAGTCCCAGTTCCAGAGACTCTCCCGGCTCGGGTTATCCCCGCGCCGGCTGCGGAAGGACGGGGCCGTGCTGCCCTCGCGTGGCCGCCGGCGGCACCGCACAGCGCCCGGGGCCGGGGGCTGCGGGCTCCCCCAAATCCCCCGCGCCCTCCACTCCCAGCGCCTCTGCCCAGCGCGGACAGCGAGGAGGGAGGGGAAGGGGAATCCAGCTCGTCCTTGTGGTGGCAAACGTGCCCCCATCTTGCCCCTAGCACGATGGAAAACCAGAATGTGGAGATGTCGGGGGTCTGCCCAAAGCCAGTGGTGAGGGCAGGCAGGGGAGCTGGGGCACCCCAGGCAGCGCAGGGGTGGGAATGGCCTCATTCTGCTTCATCACAGGGGCCTGCATCCTCCTCCTCCTCCTCCGGGTGAGTGATCCCTGCAGCAGAGCGCTCCATGGCCCTCATCCAGCGCTGTTTCAGCTCCTCAGTGTCGGCCACGAAGGTGAACACTTGCCGGGACTGCACCAGCTGGAAGAGGTGCCGGGACTCGCTCTGGGGCATGTCCCGCACCTGGTAGCCCAGCAGGGGGATGGAGGTGTGGGCTCGGACGTCCTGCCAAAAACAGAGACAGCGGTGGGAGGCAAGGGGGTGGGCACAGCGGGATGTCCCTCGGGGGTGGATCCAGCCAGGCCTCACCTGCGGGGCTGCGTAGATGTAGAGCACGAGGGGATCGTCCTGCGGGATCACGAACCAGCCCCGCGTGCCCCCCTTGCCATTCTTGTCCAGCAGCTGCAGGGAACTGCAGAGCAAACTCCTGCTTGATACCTCTGCAGCTCCTTTCTGCCAAAAAACCCAACAAATCCCTCAATACCCAGAGCAGATGGTAGAAAGGGCACTGAGCTGAGGTAATTTCCTGGGGAATTCCCTGCCCACTTCAGAAAAGCCCCCAAAGCAGAAGCAGGTGAGGGGTTGTCCTGGCTATGATGGTGCTGCTGACATCCTGTGGCGACAGGAACCCTGAATGCCTGGTCCCAAGGCTTGGAGCAGGAGGGAGAGAGATCAACACATGCATCCTCTGATTGCTGTGGGAGTGACTCCCACCCCTCCTGCTGCAGGTGCAGGGCCAGGCTGGGACAGCGAGAGCCAGGAGTGGTGGCTGGACAGGAGACCAGGGTGGGTGGCAATGCTCAGAGGGCATGGGGAGGCCGGGCAGAGAGGGGCAGAGCTCACCTCCAGGATGCCTTTGTGCTTCCCCTCACGATCCTCGAGCACCGTGTGGCCGGTCAGGAAGATGTAACACTCCTGGCAGACGCGGTTTGGGCGGTTCCCATCGTACTGCAGCTCGGCCTTGTAGTCAGAGCAGCGAGCACACACCACCTGCAGCCACCAGACAGGGACACTGGTGACACTGGGGCAGGGCTGGGGGACCCAGGGACAGCTCCAGGAGGAACTGAAGGGCAGGAGCAGCCCTAAGCCTGGGAAAGGGGTACAAGGTGTAGGAGAGGCACACTCCTGGCCCAGCAGCCACCTGAGCAGGCCAGGAGGGAGGGAAGGGGGCAGGGGGTGACTCACGTATCCACAGGCTCGGCAGTGGTGCCTCCGGCGGGTGATGGCGTTGAAGGGCTCCTTGCAGCGCATGCACATGGTCACCAGATTGTCCCGCACCCACTGCGGGGCTCGGCGGCCCAGCTCCTCTGTCTGGGGGTGGGAGACCATAGTCTGGGTGGTCCCAGCCCCTCTGTCCATACCCCTTCCCCTCCTCAGCCTCCCACCAGCTCGGTTTAGCCTGGGAAACTGAGGCACGGCAAGGTGTGCTCTCCCAAGCTGCTGGAGGCAGGGGGGGCACAGGGAGAGCAGGAAGGTTACCTTCAGTGCAGGGGTGTCTGTCTCCAGTCCATAGACTGCTGTCTTAAAGGTCTCACTCCTCTTCTCCTTCCTGTCAATGGCATCTTGGAAGGCCTAGAGGGGAAGGCAGGGCTGGAGGGGCACTGGGGGCTGCCCTGAGCCAGGGCATCCAGCTGGGATGGGGGGGCTGTGCCCCCTCTCCCAGCACTCGGTGGTACCTTGATCCAGGCGTTCATCTCCTCCCCAGACCTGGGTACAAAAAGGAGGTGGATGAGCTGTTGTCCCTCCTTCCCGAGGGTCTGCATGATGTCACCCTTCCCCTTACCTGGCTTGGAGCTCCAGTGTCCGCTGCTTTCCCGAGACCAGGAAGGTGTGAGGGAACTCGATGTCCTTCAGCTCCCGCACCTGCAGGAGACCAGAGAAAGGGTGCGAAGCTGAACCCACTTCCAGCACACCTGGACCTTCCTCCATGACATGGGACTCAGGGATGTCCCTCGGGCACAAGCCCTTCAGCCCCTCCGATCCCACATGCACAAGATTTCACTGGCATTTCACAAAATCAGAGAGTATCAACCCCACCCACAAAGCCACCCCTGGCTCCAGCTCCTCCCTCCTTCCCGGGGAAGTTCTGGCAGCAGCCACACCCCTGAGCAGGGGCATTTGGAGCAGTCAGGGGCTGGGGGAAGCACAAAGACGAGGTGCCTGTCTGACCTTCATGCCCTCCACATCCATGCGGAGGTGGACCTGGAACTCGGCGCCCACCTGGATGACCTTGGGCACGCAGTACAGCAGCATGTTGTTGAACTGGGAGGGGGGGAAGAGGGTGGGTTGGAGCCCAGCACTGCCTGCTCCGAGCTGGGGGCTTCCCTGGGATCTGGGATCCTTCACTCCCCAGGGCTGAGCTGGTCCTTGGGAAGAATCCCACCCAAAACATGACTGCTTCTGCCCCAGCCCCCTCCCACCCTGCAAAAGTGAGGCATCTCCCAGGGCTGCCATGCCCAGGGATCAGCAGATTCCCAACCGTGTCCTATACAGGGTGCCCTGAACTGAGTGGGGTCAAACCCTCCCAGCTCTGAATTCATCCCCTCTGTGTCAAGGTGACCCAGCAACACCCTGGCCAGGCTGTGCTGCCTCTCTCCCCATCCCCATCTCATCTGCTCCCTCCCCTTGCCCTGGGCATCCCAGCTCCCACCAGGAACAGGTACTTCTCCGATGTGCTGTTGTTGCGGGTGGAGATTTTTTGGATTGGTCCCTCCTTGATCAGCTCGTTGGAGGGATCCACGATGTCATCCTCGAGGCCCAGCCTCTGGTAGACCACCCAGAGGTTCTGCAGCCGTTCCTGGGGGAGGCAGAGGGACCTGTTTTTGTGGGGTGCTGAGCAGCCACAACCTTGTCACCGCTGGGTCCCCTCCATCCCCACCTCCCAGGCCACTTGCTGAGTACTGGGAGAGGTGACACAGCTCTCTCAGCCCAGACTGATCTTTGGCAGCAGCGCCCAGCCTTGACCAGCCGGTCACATCCCAGCTGATGTTACAGATGTGACTTCCTCAGGCTTGGGGTTGGGCATTAAGAGCAGGGTCTAAGCTGCTCAGCTGAACCCACAGGGCTCCTGTCCCCTTCAGGGTCACTGTGCTGTGAGCTGCAAAGCATTTCCAGCTGGGACAGGGACTCACCATCTCGGCAATAGCTGCATTCGAGTGCTTGGCCACCATAAAAATCATCTCCAGGGCCTCTGCAATGAGAACAGACAGGCTGGAGGTGAAACACCTGCTCTGGAGCTGTGGGAGGAAGCTCCTGGCTCTGTCCCTCATGGATGCACATGTGTAGCAGCTGCTGCCATTCTGTGAACACAACCCAAGTGGCCCTGAAACGCTGTGCAGGAGTCTGGGTACAGGTGGACTGCACATGGAGGGGTCCTGGGGGACAGACAGCCTGCTCCTGTATCCCTCCATCCCAGCAGGACTGGGAACTGTGTTATCCACAGCTCTCTGAAAGCTCCCCCAGCTGCTACAGGTCTCTTTAGGGGATAGTGTGGAGAGACCACCCTTATTCTGACACACCATCCTTCCCCTCCCCAGCCCCTGAAAAGGCAGATTAATCCCTCTCCCTGCTAGAAGAGGATCAGACTGAGAGGCTTATCCAAGGGCACAGGGCAGCTGGTGAGTGAATCCAGGTATTCCGGTGCCCACGTACAACACCGGGGGTTATTTCCCTGCACACCCGCCCTGCCCTCCCCACCGCGGAGAGCCAGAGCCCTTACTCTCGGCATCGCCCCTGTCGGGGGACTGGGGCGGGAGCTTCCGGACATAATCCTTCAGGAGGAGCTCGTAGCGCGGGATCCTCTGCACAGGCTCCAGCATGTGGTGCTGCAGCGTCAGGTTAGCACAGACCTTCCTCTTCTGGGCAGGGACACCAGGCACGGAGAGAGGAACAGTGATCAAGGCAGCTCCCACCCTCTGCTGTTTCCCCGTTCCCAGGAGATTTTGGGAGCTCTGCTGCGATTCCTCCGCCCTGCCCTTACCTGGATGTCGGCAATGAGCTCCTGGAAGGGGGGTGATTTCTCTGACCAGGCAGTGATGAGCTCCACGGCCTTCTCGAAGTTCTTCACGTACTCCCCATACATCTTGAGGAAGGGTGCGAGCTTCTGGATCACATCCCCAATGCGGGGGTTGCGGTTCCTGCAGGAGGGAACCGCAGACCGGCCGCTTCCTCAGTCCGTGGGGCAGACAGACAGTGAGGGATGGAACTGAAGGGTCACGGTGGAGGACCGAGGTTTTCCCTGCTGCAACCTGCTACACCCCCACACCATTTCCTGCTCTCCAGAACAGCAATGTCCCCCACCTTGCAGCCAGCCTGGGCTGTTCATACCCGGGCACACCCTCAAACCACCTGAGATGTCGCCCTGCTTTCCATACTCTGATCTGAGTATTTTAAGGAAGTGCTTTCCAGCATGAGACATTTGGAGCAAAACAGGCTGAGCTCTGGTCCTGGTGGGAGCCTGAACTCAGCGCTGCTCCCCCACTCTGGCCAAGCCACCCAGGTGTCCTGCCCTCCCCTCCCACAGCTCACCAATCCTCCATGCGCTTCCGCAGCTCTGGCAGGAAGAACTCAGCATGGAACTGGTAGATGGAGGAGATGTTGGAAAAGATCATTTTCACCACCTCCTCTGGGACCGCCTTCCCAGTTTTGGCTTCTTTCATCAGCTCTTTATAGAATACCTGGAAGAAAGAAGGGTGAATAAAAAGGGCCAGGGAGATAGCTGAGGATCCCATTCCCTCTCTGAGACTGGCACATCACCCAGTGAAAGGCCTGACTGCACAGGAGGGAAATCCCAGGCCCCAAGAGGAGAGGGGAATGGAAGGCTTTGCTGGGACAAGGGTGCTTCCCAGAGTTGTGGGGTGTAGGAAAGGCAAAGGCCAGACCCAGTCTCTGACTGTAAAGACCAATAGCCCACGTGTCTCTCATTTAACAGCTTCACTCTCATCAAAATCCCCTTGTGCTGGTCCGTCCACTCCCCAGCTCACCTGGTCCAGGAGGTGAAGGCGGTTGACATAAGCCTGCTCTGTCTCCAGCAGCTCCAGTGCTATTTTCTTTTCCTCTGGTTCCTGTATGGGGAGCAGGGCTCAGTCTCGTGGGCAGAGATGAGACCCCAAGCCAGCCCTGCCTGAGTGTGGGCACCCAGCAGCCTCTGGAGCTCACCTGGCTGCCAGGCTCCAGGCCTGGGCCCTGTGGCCTCCTCCAGTCGTCCTCACAGATTTTGTACCGCAGAGAACGGAGGCATTTGAAGCTGAGTCCGCGCCGACCTTGCTGATCCTTCTCCTCCTCATTCTCTTCTCCGGCCAGGGAGTGGCTCTGGCTGGCAGGGAATGTTGGAAGCTGTTGGGGCTGGCTGGCTGCAGCACTGGTCAGAGCCTGCTTGTCCCTCCGGGCAGATTTGCTGTCCCTGCTACAGAGGAATGTGATCAGCTCAGCCATTCCCCCAGCACAGCCCCCAGGCACAGCTTAAAGCCACCAAAGGGACAGGAGCAGCAGCTCCCCAGCGCTGACACTGCTCTGCTCTGCTACAGCCCTGCACTACAAACATCCTCAGCATCCTCCACGGGGCCAGGATCCAGCCTCTCTTCTCCCAGTGCCTCCTGCTGCTGTGGCCAGTCCCTCTCCTGCTCTAGAAAAGCAGGATCCTGCCGTTTATCCCACCCACAGCTCTGGCTTTCTGCCTGCTGCCACCATGGAGAAAAGCAGGGAGAAGCCAAATAGCCAAGAGTTTTGAGCCAAGAGCAGGCCATGTGTAGGTGGTTTTGCGGACAGGTTGTTTTTTGGTGGTGTTCTCTCTTCCCTTTTCTGGCAGAGACAAAGAAAGCAGGTCCAGAGCAGGCATGAGGGAGAAGCCAGGCCGTGAAGGTGATAGCAAGTGGCTTGTCTGTCATCCAAGAGCTGGTCCCTGCAGGAAACTGCTCTGGGCAGAAACTGGAAAGACATCCACTGTTGGCCTGGGGATAGGAGTGGGATGGATAGGACGGGAAAGACATGAAGGAAGTGGACATCAAACTGCAAAGCTGAGGATAGGAGGTGACTTGAGGGGCAGAGACTCATCTGAAGAGGATGTCAGGTCCATCCTATGCTCAGGATGTCTGTGAGCTCGGGAGTGCATCCCCGGCCATGCACAAATCCCCTCCTGTCCAGGGGGGCTGGCAGAACCCTTCAGAGACAAAGAGGCTTTTTCCATCTCTCCCAGTGTCTCCCAGACCTGTGTCAGCCTAAAGCCATTCCTGAGTCCTGACAGGGAACTTCTCTCTTTCTGTTTACGCTGACTTAGGCCAAACCACTGACTGTTCCAAAACCCTCTGCTCATTCCCAGGTTCCCCAGCTTCCTCTGAAAGTCCCAAGTTACTTTTATTTCCTCTAAATCTAACTCCCTCTCCACTGCAAACAACACACTGGGTGACACGGGGGTAGACAAAATACTGCAGTGGTCCCAACACAACATCCCTGTGGGCTGATGGGGACAACCACAGAACCTGGGGAAAAGCACACAGCAGAGACGCAGGAGTTCCTGGAATGAAAGGAAATCTCGAGCTTGAGCATCTTCAGGAACTGGGGCAAAACTCACCTGCCCAACCACCCAGCCTCTCTAAGGCTCACTGAGAGTGTCCCATGGGTACAAGGAATGGCAGGATTCCATATCTTGATTCAACAGGTGGAGAAACTGAGGCACAGCCCCGACAATAACTTGCCCAAAGCCTCAGAATTACTTTTACACTAGAGCCAGGGCAGAACCCCTCGCTCAGACCCCAGCACATGCTGTCTGAGGGTCCCAGCTCACACTCCAAGGGAAGGAGCTCTTTTACGAAAAGAATTCTCTCTCTCCCTTATCATAATGCTTTATGTTTCCTTTCCTAGGAGCCACATCTCTGCAAACAACTGGATAGTCTGAGGCTGGGACCCTCCCAGACACCCAGGCAGTAAATTCCCAGTGGAAACCCCAGCCTACATATTTGCAAACCACAATTCCTTTCCCAGCAGCAGCAGCAGCAGCAGGATGCACTCAGCCAGGCTGAGCGTGAAGATGCTGAGTGTGGGGGGGAACGGGCTGCCACAGCCTAACCCTGAGCCAGGCAGAACCACTCACACCCCACTGAGGTTTTCAGATTTCTGCTCATGACCCACAGCGGGAGGAAGACACTGAGGCAGACCCGAGTGGTGAAGAATTGCAAATCACCTTGTCAGCTTCTCCACAGGCTCCAAACCACCTCCACAGCGGGTTTCTTCCTTCCCAAACCCACTCCATGTGGAGCCCTAACACACCCTCAGCACCCAGAGCCCTCCCTCCTTACCAGTGCTCTTCAAATGCAGCCACCAGCTTCACCACACTCTGCTGATTATCTGCTTTTCCCTCCATGGCACGGGCTGGGAGCAGGTCCTGGGTGTCCAGGAGCTGCAGGAGCTGGTGCTGGGGGCTGCAGCTCCTTCCTCTGTTCCTCTCTCTGCTCCGAGGTGTTTCTGGCACCCAGGCTGCAATTTGGAAACGAGGATTTGCACGAGGCAAAGCCCACCCGCTGCCCTTTCTGTGGTCGCAGAGCTTGTCTCTGTTGGCCTCAAAAGGAAAGAGGAAGCACAGCAGTTTGTGGGTAGGAGAAAACGCTGAGAAAACGCTGGGAATCGTTTCAGTTTGGGAGGGATCAAAGTGGTGGCACAGCCAAGGCCAGAGCAGCAGCAGGGGTGGTGCAGGGCAGGAGGTGTGACCTGGTACACCCAGGTGGGGTGAGCTGCGTCCCACCAGGGTGGGAGTCGGGACAGTCCTTGTGATAAATGGATGCTATAATATTGGCTTTTTGCAAATGTTAAAATAAGTGATGTAACAGTGGCTCTGCCACAAATAGATGCTATATGTAAAATATGATATATAAGGTAGCGTTGTTGTGAGGATGTGTTTTCTTAAATACTGTTTCATTTAACAAAAAACTTAGAAATAGCTATGCTTATGAACTATTTGCCTGGATTCCATTCTGAATGGTTACTTGAAAAGGGTTTGAATATGATTCTGGGAACTGCTGGAAGCAAGATTCCATTCTGAGTGGTTACTCCAAAGAGTTTGAATGTGCAATCACCTGTAGGATCGATTCCGGGAACTATCAAAAACAAGATTCCATTCTGAATTGTTACTGGAAAGGGTTTTGAATATGTATAAATTGTTTATGAATATGCATAATTGTTGATAAATATGTAATACTTCAGGTGTATAAAAAGGGCATTTTAGAGGCCACAGGTGTGCTCTTGGCTGAGCGCCAAAAGCACCCAGCGCTGTGACTTTTGCTTTATTATCTCTGCCCCTTATTGTCCTTTATTAAACTTTTAAATCTTAACAGGAGAGTGAACTTCGTTTTTTCACGGTCCTGATGGCCGGAGGGGCCAGGAACGGGCTGGCAGGAGCCTGGTGCCCGGGTAGGGCTGATGTGTCTGACTCAAACACCAACAGCTGGATGGCTGTGGGGCCAACCAAGGATTGCTGGTAACAACAGACGAGGATTGTTGGCAATAACCATGAGAAAGAACAAGATGTGGCTGGAGAAGGGGCGACGCTTTTCCAGAAAAAGCTGGAAGTCCAGAAATTGCTTCTCAGCTGTGCATGAGAAGCAATTTGCACGGAAAGTGAGAAACCCATCCCAGAGCTTGTGCCCCAGGACCCTGGACATCAGCTGGACCAATGGCAGAACCAGGACTGGAGATCTCCTTTCCTTTTTCCTCTTTTCTTTTCCTTGTATTTCCTTTTTTTTATTATTATTTTCTCCTTAATCTTTCCTTTTCTCTGTTCTTTTTCCTTCCTTCCTTCCTTCCTTGCTCCCTTCCTCCCTTCCTTCCCTTCCTTCCCTTCCTTCCTTCCTTCCTCTCCCTTCCTTCCTCCCCATGAATTATATCAGTCAGATTTGAGCTTCTGGTTTTCCTTTTCCTTTTAGTGCTACTGACTGCAGTGTTTTCACTTGAATTTGCAGAACACAGTGGTGCGCTCAAAGGCTCCTGAGAAGGAGCTTTGCTTGGTTTCATTGATGTTAATTTGTCCGTGTTCCATATTGACCAACATCTTAAGTNAGGGGGACGGTGGGGTGGGAATCCCGTGTGTAACGGGAGTCGCGGCCTCAGGATAAGGGGAGGATTTCTGGATAATGCCCCCGTGGAGGCCTTCGTGCGCTGGGGGTCACTGTATGTACGGCCCTCCCCGTTATAACGGGGCCCTCTGTGTGATGGGGGCACCTATGGAAGCGGGGACAGCTGTGTAATGAGGACCCTCGTGTGTAACGGGATGGGGTCCCAGTGGATAATGGGGGATCGGGACCCCGGTGTAATGGGAGGAGGGGGATTCCTGCATACTGTCCCTATGGAGACCCCCCAGTGTTAGAGTTATATCTACAGTACATACAGCCCCCCCCCGTTACAATGGGACCCCCTACGCAGTGGGGGCACCTATAGAATGGGGGACCCCCATATGTAGTGGGATGAAGTCCCTGTGTCTGACAGGGGATTGGGACACCAGTATAACAGGTGGATTCCTGTTTAGGGCCCCTGTGGAGGCTTCCATGCACTGGGGTCACTGTGTATGCAGCCCCCTCCATTATAACGGGACCCCCTGAGCACTGGTAGAATGAGGGACATCTGGCTAATGGAGCCCCCCATATGTAATAGGATGGGGTCCCCTATACCTTGGCAGTCCCTATATAAAATTGGGGTCCCAGTAATAGAAGGATGAGGATGCATTCTACAGTGGGGACACCCTATATAGGGAATAGGGAACACCATATAATGGAGGGGTGAGGCCCCCTGTACAGTGGGGGCTGCTTTGTAGTGGGGTATTGGGACCCCTCCTATGACAAGGAATGGGGATACCCAGTAATGTGGGAACCCCTATAAAATTACCCCTCTGCAATGGGGCTTCCCATGTAAGGAGGGATAGGAAACCCCTTTATAAGAGGAATCCCAAGATCCTCTCAGTAACAGGGACCTCCTAAAATGGAAGGGTGGAGGACCCCCTGCAACCTAGGGACCCCATAAAATGGGGAAAGGCGTGCCTGTCTGAGAGTGATGGGGGATGATGGGATCCAGGCTGTTCATCCCAGGGACTTTGGGAACACCAGGACAGAAACCTGCTCATGCGGTTTCTCTCTTCAGGTTGGGCATGAGCCACTACCTCCAACCATTGGAAGAAATGTGCTGGGAAGGAAGGTCCTGTACCTGCCCGGCTTCTTCACCTATGGTGAGTGACTGTCCCTCCCTGCCAGCACGAGGTCCAGCCCTCGGGGAATCAGGGCTGGGAGCTGCCAGGCAGCCTAAGCCGACCTCCAGCAGCAGTCCCACATCCCCTTGGGATCATCCCGAGGCTGCAGTGAGGCATAAACCACCACAACTCCTTGCAAGGCTGTACCTGTTGCTGGAGACAGGGCGGTGGTGGCCACAGTGTTGGTGCTGCACCCTGTTCCCCTGGCACATTGCTCTGGGTTTGCACCGTGGTGGAGGGGTTTGGGGGGTTTTAGGTGATGGAGGTTTGTTGCAGGAGGGTTCTGTGTGTTTTGGAGACCGCAAAGTACTTTTCTTCTGCTCCAAAACAGCCCTGCAATAACCCACCCCCTGCCCTGCTCATTTACGTTGTAGATGGAGCCCTAAAGAGACAGAAATACCAAGAAAAGGGCAGGTAATACGTGTAGAAGGAAAAAAAAATCGTATTTTCCTCTTTTTGTGGGCGGAGCAGCATGGGAGAGGTGGGTGAATACTTTGTGACCTGCTGTCACAGCAGGTTTGCTTGGGGAAGGGGAATGCACAGTCCCGAAAGCTGAGCTGGGCCAACCCCACAATCAGCCACGGTACCCTTGGGGTAGAAGCAGCACAGGAGCAGTATGAGAGCACTGGAAACCCATCCCGGGACTCCCAGGGCTGGAAATGCTCCGGTGCTGCCCTTTGGAAGATGCAATTTCCAAACAGATGGGCAGTGTTGGGTGATGGAGGGGTGCAGAGCCCGCCTGGCTTCTCTTGGACAGCACAGGACAGGGGCCAGGAGCAGTCAGGACCCACCAGCACATAGTGGGTTCTATCCCACCTTGTTATATGTGGGAGAAATGGGATCTCTTGGCTTTTTTTGCAACTGGAGACCTGAGGAAGTTTGCCTGGGAGAAGGTGGTGGGGCAGGAACTGAACATGGGTTTGTGAGATCCATAGTAACCCTAAGTCTGACCTTCTTGGGGTGGAGGGAGGAGGTGACAGCACAGAGCACATGGGATGATCCCCCCTGACCTGGTTCAGTCCAAACTGCTTTGGAGCCCTTTCAGGTGAGCAAAACCATCAACAGACAAAAAGTAGCCCAGAATACTGGAGCTGTCCTTCCAGATTAGACAGATAACAGAGAGAAAGAATTCTTGGTATCCAGTATGAAGTTTATTTAGGACTGTTAGAATCAATCACTTACTGTGGGACTGTGCCGTGCCGAGCTGAGCCTGACGTGGTTTTGGCTGAACCCTGGAGCTGTTTGGGGTGCTCTCCATGCATCGTCCCCTTCCCGACTGACAGCAGCCTGGTGTTGTCCCACCCAGCCAGACACATCGTGGAAGTGGATGGGAAAAGAGGCCTCTTCCGTGGCCTGACTCCTCGCCTCATCTCAAGCACTTTATCAACCATCACCAGGGGGAGCGTGAAGAAGGTAAAGGTCAGATTCTCTCTCCATTAATCACCTGGCAGGGTCAGTGCTACTGCAGCAAGTGCCTGCAGCCAGCCAGGGCTGCACAGGTGGACTGATGCACCCATCCCTCTCTATTTCCTAAGGGAATAGTCCTCCGGTGCCCTTATCCCCAAAGCGTTTTTTTATTTATAAACCATTTTAATTTTATTTGGCATCCCTTTGCCTTGTGTCCTTTGTCAGCAGTTTTGTGACTCCTCTGTTCCTCTATTTTACTTTCCATCCTTTCTTTGCCTGTGTTCCTTCTTGCCTGTTTGTCTTGTCCTTGCATCTAGAGCATGGCTTTTCGTGGTTTCCCCCTGTCCTCAGACACTGTGGCTCAGCATCTCCAGCAGTTCTGACCATGTTTCTTCCCTCTTCACTCAGGCTTTTCCACTGGAAGACATGGAGCACGTGTCTAACAAGGATGATGTGAAAACTTCGCTTAGGAAAGTGGTCAAAGAGGTGAGAAGTGGCTATTGCCCGTTAATGAGTGATGGGGGAGGTCCCTGGGGATGTGGGTGAGATGACTTGGAGAGAAACTTGGGTGAGAAGTGTGTGGTGTTTAGTAGCCATTCTGTGTCCATCCATGAAATAACTCCCAGGAACAGAGGTTTACCACAAGAACAGATTTCAAAAGAGGGACCCAAAATGGGTTTCCCCACACTAATAAGGGAACGGGCCTGGGCCGTGCAGGAGGAGCAGCAGAGCTTTTCACACAGGTGTTTTCTGCTCCCTTCCCAGACATCCCACGAGATGATGATGCAGTGTGTGTCCCGGGTTGTCTCGCACCCGCTGCACGGTGAGTCCTGTCCCCTGGCTGGCAGCCCCCTCCAGACTGGGGATCACCCCAAAACCCTGCTCAGTCAGGGGCATGATGCTTACCATACTTCTCTATCGTATGAGGCTGATGCTGGGGTGATGCTGAGCAATGAGCTTCTCTCTTCCCACTCATCCAGGACCTTGTCCTAGAGATTCCACTGGGGTTAGGGCCAGTAGCAGCCTTCCAGTGCCTAAAGGGGCTCCAAGAGAGCTGGAGAGGGACTTTGGACAAGGGCATGGAGAGACAGGCAAGGGGGAATGGCTTCCTACTGCCAGAGGGCAGGGATAGATGGGATGTTGGGAAAGAATTGTTCCCTGTGAGGGTGCTGAGGCCCTGGCACAGGTTGCCCACAGAAGCTGTGGCTGCTCCATCCCTGGCAGTGTCCAAGGCCAGGCTGGACAGGGCCTGGAGCAAGCTGGTCTAGTGGAAGGTGTCCCTGCCTATGGCAGGGGGTTTGGAAAAAGATCAGGTCCCTTCCGACCCAAACCTCTCCGTGATCTTCTGAAATCCTTCCCACCACTTACAGGCTTGGGAAAGGCCCCAGTTTCTAATGAGTCTTGCAGTGCTGAGGACCACTGAGAGGAGCTGGAGATGCTGTGAGTTGAGGGACAGCAGAAGGGTCACGTTTCATTTTCTTTCACATCCATTACAACCCAAACTGGATTTGTTTCTCTAGCAGCCCTGTGTTTCTTTCCTCCCAGTGATCTCCATGCGCTGCATGGTCCAGTTCGTAGGCCGGGAAGTCAAATACAGGTGAGTGGCTGCAGCTGGGGGCCAGGGGTGCCAGGTGCTCCCCTGCCATGGGGAATAGGGTTATCCAGGAGGTTTGAGAGACTGAAAAGTGAATCTGAGCTGTGGTTAGAGGGTGGGTGACTGGGGGTTGAAGGGATGTGGGAAGGCTGGGCTGTGTCCCTGATGTGCTTCTGTTCCACCTTGTGCCCGTGGGGGTTTGGGGCTGTATCACCCCTTGCTGATTACACAGCGAGTCTCCTGCCTTTTTCCTTTGGCTATTAATGGAAAGGGAAGGCAGCAGGGAGGCAGAGTGGATAACACAAAGCTTTGCTGCAGCCCTGCTTAGTCTGTACAATTTTTCTGAGCCTTTTGCAGTACCAGCTGCCTCTCTGCAGGGCAGAACTGCCTGTGCAGCGACATGGAGGCACGCTAGACAGGATTGCAGCCAGCCCACGACAGCCAGCTCGAGTTCCCAAAGGCAGGACAGGGCTCTTGGGCTCTAGAATCAGCCAAATGAAACCATTTCACACAGCATCTGTACCCACTCACAAAGCCTCATAGAGCTCTCATACCTTCAGCATTGAACAGCTGTGTGCAGGTTGGGTGTTCTCCCGGGTGTTACTGCAGACTGGCAGAGTACAGACAAGACCTTCTTTCCCTCAAACCTTCCTGGTCTGAGGAGAATCAGCAGAACAAGCTGCCTTCTGCTGGAATGATGGCTGGGGAGACACTGCCACGGCTGGGGGCTGCAGGATGCATGTGAAGTTGCACGGGACAGAGGTGGAACAACCCTGCGCACTCACAGCTCTTTTCCTTTCTTGGCAGCGGTGTGTTCAGTGCCATTGGCAGGATATTTAAGGAAGAAGGGATCCTGGGATTCTTTGTGTACGTGAGTTGTTATTTAAATACTTTCTCCCATAGCCCGAAGGCACCCAAGGCTGGCTGCTCTGCCAACCCCAGCTGGAGTCACACTGAGCTGAAACCTTGTCTGACCAAGGGACTCCCACATCACTCCCGTGATTAATCTGTGTCTTTGACAGCACTCCAGTTTGACCATTAAGTTTGCCCCAGATCTTATCTTCGATCAAACCTTCAGAGCCCAGAGGAAGCTGTATTTTTTCTTATCTTTCTTTTTCCCCTGATGCTTCTTTGTGTTTCAGTGATGGGCCACTTAAAGCATTTGTTTGTGCAAGGGGCACTAAGATCAAGTGCCACAATAAGATCCTTTGTTGACATGAAAGCCAGGGCCTGGATATTCCTCTGCAGAGCACCGTGGGTGCTTGTAATGAGCAGGTTTACCTGTGTGGTTGGAGTGTGGACCAGGAGGAGCTGAAAGGTGTTTCCAGCTGCTTACAGAGCGTGGCAAATTGGTGCATCACTGAAATGGAAGTTTAGTGGACACCTTTTTGCTTGAACCCTTAATTAAGGCTTCCTGCCTTTCTTTCTCACATCTACATAAAAGCAGAATCACCTGCTGTCCCTGCTCGTGGTGGGGAGATAACTCACTTTATGATGTCAATAATAGTAAAAGCAGCTCTGGAATTTCAGGAGGGCTTTTCAGGATGCCTTTGGCTCTGCAGTCACAAAATATGGGCCTCCAGATGAAACCTGAGTGCATCAGGAAGAGGGAAGCAATCACAGGGGGTCATGCCCTGTCCTTCCCCAAGGGAAAATGGCCAGGACTCTGCAGAGACCCCACTTATTGTGTGTCACTGCTTCTTCCTTTGGCAGCCCACAGCTTCTCAGCTGAGCTGTGCAGCTCCAAATCTGCTCCATTAAATATAGGATCCTTTGGGATGGTCCCTGTGAGTGGGGCATGGCTGGAGCAGGCTGCTCACAACCCTCCACCTGCCAGGGAAGTGATCTGAAAGAAGCCGCCACATTCCCTTCCATCCACATAAAATAAACACTGCTGGTAGCCCAATGAAACTTAATAGTTCACAGGAAAGGCTTTAACACAACCCAAATTGTCTCAGGAGGGCTCTGAAGTTCTACATGCTCTGTAACCCTGGTAGGAAATCCCACTGCTGTGAGGGGAGCACAGACTGCATCTGAAGAACCAAACTGCTGGGTTTCTGCTCTTAGCCCTCCTGGTGCAATCCCAGCACATCCACTCCCCTAAAATCATGGCAGTGCACTTGTGTCTCATGGCCTTACAACCCCCCCAGCACTAACAGTGGCCCGCACTCTCTGGGTGTGTGCCTGGCTAGAGACAAAGACTTTTCAAGGATGGATTTATCTCTCTTCCCCTCATATCTGCAGCAGGCTCCTGCCAGCCCAGAAAGGCGTTCCCTGAGCTCCAAAACTGCTGGGCATGGTCAGCTCAAGGGTGGCTTGTCCCAGGTCCCTTGCACTGGGATTTCTTCTGTTGGGTCACACCACTGTACATCATTCAGGCTTCCGTCTCTGCCTCCTGCTGTTCCAGCTTTTCACCATCTTCCAAAAGCATTCCCAGTTGAGATCTTGGACATCTCAGCAGGTGTGAGAATTGTAGCACTCACTTTACTGTGTCAATAGTAGTAAAGGCAGCTCTGGAATTCCAGGAGGGGTTTTCAGGCCTGATGCCTTTGGCTTGTTGGGTTTTTTTAGTCCCTTTCTGCAGCTCTCAGACCCCTGATTTCCAGTTATCCAGCTCAGGGCCAGCAGCTGTTGTTACTTTGGAGGGGAGAGAGGGGTGGGATCCTCACTGGAAGTGGAATAAACAATCTGACTTCCTATCAACAGTTGGGTGAGGTTTTCCTTATGGGGCTGCCCTAGCCCAGCCCTTTGCTTCTGGACTTTATTAAGCCCCCGTTGTATCTGCAGCAGCTCAAGAACTTCAGACTTGACTTTGAGTTAGAGAAAGGATGTTTTTTACAAAGGCTGAAAGCCAAACACAAAGCAGAACATCTCTTTGGGGCCAGAGAGCTTTGATTTCTTTGTCCTGTCTGCTGCTCTCATGTAACACATCTTTGAAGCCAGTGGATCTTCTATTGAAGGTTTCTGCTGTGCCTGGCCCCTGAGACCTCAGCTGCAGCCCCAGGGCTGCTGGGGCCTTGACAATACACAGGTTGTTCCCAAAACCAGTCCCAGTTGCTGCTCTGCTGCTGCAGCAGCCACAGCAGGAGACAAACTGGTCCCTTCTCTGAGGAGGCAGCATCATGTTTGGGAGGAAACAAATGACTCAGATGAATGTGCTTGGAGGTGGCTCTTCCCAGCTCAGCAAACACTTGTGTGGCTCTTGACAGGCTCCTTTTCAGAACTGACCACATCTGCTGCTGAAACACAGGTTTGACACCCACCTGGATCCTTTTGCAGTGGAACAACCCCTGCAAAAGCAGGAGACCCTGCACTGGTGCAACGGATGCTGCAGAAGCACCAACAAACTGGAGAAACCCTCTGGAATACCTTGTTAAAGTTTTAGTGCCATTATCTGCAAAAGCTGGGGGTGCTGGTGCTGCTGGGAGCTCCAGTGTGTCAGTGGGAGGCATTAACCAAAGAACTGTGCTGCTGGGGGCAGCAGGGACTGGGGAAAAATCAGAGGGATGTGAGTGTTGCCCCCAGTTACTCCCACTTCTCAGTAGAGCAGGTTGTGCAGGAACAACCCCTGTCATTTTGATTTCTAAAAGAAGGGAGATTCCACAAAGAGATGAACTTTTCCTTCTGCAAACAAAAGAGCATCTGCAAAAATGGAAACCACTTCATCTGTGTCTCACTTGGGTTTCTCAGCAGGAGTTGGGCCAGGGAGGGATTTGGGATAGAGCAAGGGGACTTGAGTCATGCCCAAAAAACAGATCCCAAAAATTCTTCAGCAAGAGCAGCACATGTAGTACCAAGTTTGAAGGCTGGGAGAGCTCTTCCCTGAAATCTCCCTTTCAGTTCCTCCTCCAAAGTAAAAATTTCATTTTGTGGGAGTGGCGTTCCTCTGTGTTGGAGGAGGGAAGGAGGGCTGGGCACCTCGGGAGGTGGCACCGGGACCCTCCTGCACCTCACACCCCTCCTTTTGCCCTTGCAGTGGGTTAGTCCCTCACATCCTGGGGGATGTCATCTTCCTCTGGTGCTGCAACCTCCTGGCTCACTTCATCAACACCTACGCGGTGGACGACAACGTGAGTGGAAGTGCCTGAGGGAGGGCTTGGGGTCTGGACCAAGCAGCTGCAGTGGGAAGGAGTTACTGGGGAGCAGGGGCTGATTTAATACAGACCCCGGGCTTTGGGGACATCCCTGTGAGAGTTCTGGAGGTGCTGTGTCTGCTCGGGGCTGTGCTTCACCTGCACTTTGGGGGATCACGTTTGACAGCAAATGCCTTCCCAGACTCTCAGCTGGGATGCAGCACGCTCTGTTGCTTTCTGCCTTGTCCCCTGCCCCGAGCCCTTCGCCTCGGGCTCAGGGAGTGTCACATAATGACTGTGCCAGCCTGGCGTCATCCCCCTGCTCCACAACGCCTTTGGTTTCTCTCTGCAGTTCAGCCAGGCATCGGTGATCCGGAGCTACACCAAGTTCGTGATGGGGGTACGTAGGCAGCTGCTGTGTCCGTTCCCCTCCTCCTGCTACCTCTGGGCTGAGAGCTCGTGCTCTGGGGGTACAGGCTGGTCTGTACTTTACATCCTTTACCCGAGGATAACTGCTAACATGCAAAAGCTGGAAACAGCGTTTTTGACACGGGGAGCAATAGAGAGGCTGCTGGTTTTCTGTGCTTTCAGATCGCTGTGAGCATGCTGACGTACCCATTCCTTCTCGTGGGAGATCTCATGGCAGTGAACAACTGTGGGTATGTCCTTCACACTGAGATCTAAAGCTTTCCCTTCCTTTCTTGCAGCCCCTCGTTGTCTGAATGGGCTGCTAACGACCGTAAAGCTCTCCTCCAGCCCTGTAAACTCTGTGGCACCTCGCAGAGCTGGCTCGTATCCTGTCCCAGGTTGCTTATAATTTTAGATCAGAGGGCACAGACACGAACAGCAGAAAAGCTCAGGTGGTGAGAAATAGGGAGAGTTGTGGTGGTGTGGTCTGATCTGAGCTAGGCTGGAGGCAGAGGGATCAAAAGGACCGTGCTGGCTCCAGGGAGCAGCACGAGGGAAGCAAAGCTCTTATTGCAGCGATGGGAGCAGACAGGAGCAGGACCAAGCTTGCCTTCCCAGTCCCACTGCTGCAAGTCTTCTGCATTTGTGCTCATGGGAACGGGGTGGGCTCCAAGTCCGGTGTAGTGTTTTCTCAGTATCTGCTGGCTTTTGAAGGTGTAGATACAGTCCTGGACTCTCGACGTCTCCAGGTAATGCTCCTCGTTTGTGCACTCCAGGGGTAATTAAATTACAGATCTGCTGCATTGCAAATAACGAGCTGTCACTTGGCCGCCAGCCCAGTGTGGACACGGCCCCCCATCCCCGCCGTGTCCTCACTGACATTTCCTGCTGCTCTTGTGTTACCTGTGTGGCTAAGGTGACACATCCACCTCAGCTGCTCCCTGTTGCCGTGCAGGTTGCGCGCCGGCCTCCCTCCCTACGCGCCCGCCTTCGCATCCTGGATCCACTGCTGGAGGCATCTCAGTGCTCAGGTGAGGGAGCGGGGCACACACCGGGCTTTGGGCTCCCTCTGCTCCTTCCCCAAGTCTCCAGCATTCCCCAAATGTGCCTGTGCTGCATCCTTGCCGTGCTCTGTAGCCTGCTTCTATCCCTCCAGTTCTGGCACTGGTACCAGCATGGCAGTGCTGCTCTGCCCACTGCACACCCCGAGCTCGCAGCCTGCGAGCTTTCAGCCCGTGCATTGCACACAGCAGAGTCTGTGCCCCTCTCCATCTGTCACCTCTGGGGGAAATGCCCAACTCCAGCACTGGCAGGGCTGGATCCCCACTTTCTCCTGCATAGCAGCCCAAGGTGCCCAGGACTTGCAGCCCTGCCATGGGCACGGAGTTGGGCCCTGCTAAAGCAGCTGTAATTCCCTGGCCAGGTCTCAGGCTGCCCTGACCCCCTGCTCTCCTCCTCAGGGGCAGCTGTTCCGTGGCTCCAGCCTGCTGTTCCGCAGGGCACCCATCCCAGCCGCCTCCTTCCCCATCGACTGACTCCTCGGCAGGGAGAGCTCACCAACTTGGACTCCTCAAGAAACCCCAAGCTTGTTTCGATATCTGTATATTTCTATTTTCTGATCCAAAGTCCATGGTGCCAGAACTGACACCTCCTCTCCAGCAAGGCCAGCAACAGACTTCTGGACATCTGGCTTCAGGTTCCAGCTGGACCAAAGCTCCATCCTCATGGCTGTCTCGACTGGGATGTGTAGCAGAGAGAGCAGAAAGGCGTTGTCCCTTTGGTCCAGGCTGTAAGCTCTGGAGTTGCTGGGGAAGTCCAGGAATCCAGAAAATGCCCAGGTACTAAAGGAGCCAGCCCTGAGCTGCAGGGACAAAAGACTGCTTTGTTCTGCCTGAGCTGAGAAGCAGCAGGAGATCCAAGGTCACCTCACTGGGAGGGTTATACCAGGTGACAGCCTCCTGCCTCATCCTTTCTGGAGAGAGCACCTTTCTTTGCCTGGCAGGTAGCTCATCCTGGGCAAGATCAACCTGGCATCCATATTTAAGGTTTGAGGGTACCTGAACACCCGGGAGCACCCCACCTCCCATGGGCGTGAAAAGGAAGTTGTAGGATCAAAACAGGGAAGGGAAACAGAGTCCCACTACAAAGAACAGCAGAGTCCCAAAGAGACGGGTCCGGCCCAGCTCAGGGCAGCACTGGGATGTGGACACGGAGAGAGCCCCTGGGAAGGGACGTGCACTGCCAGTGCTGCTGTTTTGGGCAGGATTTCAGTCATGGAATGGGCTGTATTTAGGATGCACCCAGCAGAGCTGTGGGCTGGGCAGGCAGCCTGCACACTCTCAGGGGAGGTGGGAGCTGGGTTGGACTGGCCTGGCTGCACTGAGGGGCATCTCCCAGCCAGCAGCAGCATGAGCCCTGCTGGGCTCCTGCTCCCATTGCTGACGGAAACGGAGCTGCTGGGATCGGAGAGCTGCACACAAAGGGCTCTCTTGCAGCAGGGGCAGCCATCCAGGGCTGCCTGCAGTAAAGGGATAAACCTTGATCTGGCCAAAGGCTGGCGAGGCATCAGGGTCGAGGGCTCCTGGTGCTCAGTGGAGCACGACTGGCTCTGTGTGTGTAGCAGAGCTCACCAGTGGCAGCAGGTTTGATCGATGCTGAGCTCCCCAGACAAGAGTTTCTTTGCACCAGTCTGTGCTGTGATGGCAGCCAGGCAGATTTCCCCCGTTTCAGTTCCCCACGAAGCAGTCTTTTGCACAGAGGTGATGCTGCACTCCCTGGGAAGAGGTTTAGGGTTCCTTGAGTGGGTTCCCATGTGCTGCAGCAGCAGCAGCAGCAGCAGCAGCTGGGGTCACATCTCATCCCGGTCCTCTGGGGACCTGCCATCACACGGGGTTTTTTCTCCAGCAGGCAGGGTCGATCACACCCCCAGCCAGGGCTTGCAGGACAGTGGTGGTACGTGCTGGGACTGGCAGCCCCCACCCAGCTCCCTTCAGTGTCGTGAAATTGGTCCTGTCTGTCCTCCCTCCCTCCCAGTTTGTGTTACAGTTAAATAATGCATGGACCTGCTCCCTAACACCAGAGATGATTTCAAAGAGGATTTAATTATGCTCCAAAATACAACTATAAAACAACTATTGGGTCTTTCCTTTTTTTTTTTTTTGATTATTTTTTCTTACTTAATGTGCTCCCTCACTCAGGGAAGGTTTCAGTTTAAGACAGGCGCTTCCTTTGGTCTTTTCCTCAAAGCATGGGCTAAACCAGCTGTTTCAAACTCAGTTTCCCCCTGATTTTCCTCACCCCCATGGAAAGTCGGCATATTTAGGCTGAGCAAACTGCAGTGGGTGCACCTGGAGTAAGGGTGGAGGCGGCAGAGGGCTTGTCTGCTTCAAACAAGATATGTGGAATTAGGCTTTTGGAGTTAAAATTGACCCTGAGGTCTTCTGAAAGGGGTGATGGAGACCCTTTGCTGCTGTCAGACCGGTCAGATGGGCTCAGCCATTCCATCTTCCCCCTGACAGCTCCCTCCTTCCCCACAGGCCTTTTTATCACCTTGTTCTATGACCTGCTCCAACACAGGGCATTGCACCTCACAGGTCACACAGCACCTGCTCAGGAGCATGGACCTTTACCCTCCAAATTAAAGCCACCTTCTGCTGGTCACGTGCCTGTCAAACGTCGTGCAGCCTCTGCGCTGCCTGACTGCAGCCACTGCACAGAAAGGTGCTATTTCCTGTCCTCTGAGGAATTTACCCAAGGAATTTACCTAAGGGATTTACCTAAAGCTGCAGCAGTGCATGCATCCTGCCAGTAATTTCTGTCCAGTTCATCAGGGCCCATAAACTTGGCTGAAAACTCAACAGCTGACTATAGTTTTTGCTCAATTTAAATGAAAACCAGGTTTCAAAGCTTTCAGTGCACTGCCTTACTTTGAAGCAGGGGCTGCCATTCTTAGCATGATTGAATATTTCCTTGCCTCCTATTTCTATCCTTGATTCTTCTCGTCCCATGCTTCATTTGAGGGGCCCCACCACAAGGACAATATCTGCACCAGGAGCAGGCAAGGAGACAACCCAAACCCTGGCTGGGCATCCCTCTCCCTTAAATTGCTGCCCATTAGTCAGTGCCTGGCCCTGCAGCTGGTGCTCAGGTATCCCAGCTGAAGGGGATGGGGCCCCATTCCCACAGGAGAGGGGATCCAGGGTGGAACATGTGGTCGGGAGAACAAATGAAGGGGTGGAGGAGGAGGTTTGGGTCTGGCGCCCAGGACGGAGCCGGGGAGTTCTCCCACTGGCACTCCCCTGTCTGCCCAGGAAACAAACTCTGGTTTAAATATTGACTCTCCTGCACAAAGCCAGGCTGGGTGGGGATCGCTGCCGTTCCGTGCCCGCGCCGTTTATCAGCCTCCAGTGGAAAACTGAGATTGCTGGGACTTTGGCCTCATCTGCTCCCAGCTGCCCTGGGGAGAAGGGAGGCAGCGACAGCAGCCAGGAGAGGGAATCTCAGGTCAAGGCTGGTCTGTCTCTCCGCTGGGCTTGGATGCTTGAGTCTGGCAGGATCTGGGAAGCAACAAGATGAGCCTTTGTGCCCAGGGAAGTGCAGCTGAGCTCAGAGCGACCATTTCATCCTCCCCTTTCCCCTGCAAAGTCAGCTTGCTGAAGACCCTTCGGTCCAGTCCAAACCCCCTCCTGGCTGTGCTGCTCTCCCACCGTGGAACCGGGAGGGAAACATCCCAGAGAGCTCTCCCGACGCCTGGGTGGTGCCTGGTGTCTCCCTGGTGTCTGGTCAGTGGGAAGGCTAGGGGCTGCCAGCCGCCCCCCTGCAGCCATGGAGGGCCCCATCTTGCAGCCACACATGAGGAAGTGCCCTGTGGCACAGCTGCCCTCGATAAGGCTGTTTGCTCTGTTCTCCTGCAGCGCCGAGCTCCACATAGGCAAATAATTCCTTAAAAAAAAAAAAAAAAAATATATATATATATGTAAAAAATAATAACCCTCACAGAGGAGATCCCGCTGCCGGCTGGTGCCAGGAAATGCTCAGGGTGGGGACTTGCACTGGACCCAGGCACCAGCAGCACAGTGGCCCTGGACCTGTCCCTGTCTTCACACGTCCCCATCCGCTGGGATGGTCTTCACCCGAAATGGGGGATTACGGAGGAGCCGAGTTGTCATGGATTCCTCCCTGGACAAGGGAAATCCCGTCTGGAAACAAGGGGAAGAGGCCAGAAAGAGCACGGTGGCAAAGCTCGGCGCAGTGGCCTGACCTGCCACGCTGATGGTGACAGCTCCGTCTGTCACTCATGGCTGGTAAGAGGATGGGAAGAGAGTGGGGAAGCTGCTTTCCATGCTCCTGCTTGCTTGCTGCGGGCTTTTTTTTTAGGGTAAACTCCCTCAAATCCCCCTAAACTGAGCTGCCCTGTTCCCTCCTGGGCAGTGCTCTCAGGGGAAGCTGGTGATGTTTCATCCCGCCCTGAAGGGATCGAGGTCTTTCAGGGAAGAGGTGGCAGCATGAGGTCAGCCGAGACTCCTTTCCCTGCGGCCACCGTGACCCCTGCACACTTCCCTCAGCACTTACACCGTGCTGGGCCCCCCATCCCAGGGGAGAAACAGGAGGGGGAAAAGTCTCCCCAGCTTTAAAGTCATCTCCTCTCCCCCTGCTGTGATCCCAGGGCCGGGCCGGCGTGGCGAGGGTCAGCATCGCTGCGGCCCTGGCTCGAGGTGCCGGCCCTTGCTGCAAACATGTGAATGCTCTCATCCCTCGGAATGGAGTTTCTCCCTGAAAAGCCGCCTGCGCTCTGCGGCCGGGCGGCTCTTGTCAGGCTGCCAGAGGAGGCCGGAGCAGCGTCACATGCAGCAAAGTTTTACAAGGCGAGCAAGCGTCTGGGGAGAGGGACGGGAGAGGGACCGACCGCCGCACGCACACACTCGGACATGCACGCGGAGAAACTTCCTCCAGGCTCCCTCCAGCTCTCATCCCAACGTTGATTTTTTTTTTTCTTTCCTCCTTTTTTTCTTTTTTTTTGGAAGAACAAAGACTTTGGGGTGGGTTGGCGCTGTTGTTTTTCCGGGGTTGGTGTTGGTGGACGGGGGGGAGGCTGGAGATGGAGGGGGGGAGCCGGTGGCTTGAATGCGAGAAAGTCCCGAATTTCCTTGGCCGAGTTGCCGAGATCGTCTGTGCGAAACTTAGAGGAGGAAAGACGGGGGAGGAAGGGGGGGGGGGAAATAATTAAAAAATAAAATATGATGACGTCACTCGGAGCAGGGGTGCCTTCCCTGCTGCCTGTCAGATGCGCCTGAAAAGAACAGGGCAATAAAACAACAGCCGCCTCTGTCTCCCTCGTTAAACACGGCACTAATTGGATGTTAATTTTTCCTTGCTCTTCTCGCTGCTCGATTGTGAGGGCTCTGCCTGGCTCTCCCTCTCCCGCTTCCTTTCTTTCCTGTTGCAATGCTCTTGGCAGCTCTGAGGGACTCCGGACTGTGCGCTCCCCTCCCGCTCGTGGACTGGAATAATTCAGGAGCTGGGAGAATTAAAAAAGACGAGGCGCGGGGGCGAACGGTTCAGAAACGGGGCGGGCGTGATGGATTTTGAGAGCTACGCTAATCTCTCCGTTTCCCGTGCATTGTCCTGCCGACTTGGAGCTATTCTCTTCCCATTTGATTTCTCTTCCCCTCCTTTCCCTTCGCGTTGGGTTTGGACTGCAGGGCAAAAATATATGTTTCAAAAAAAAAAAAAAAAAAAAAACAAAAAAAAAAAAGGGAAAAAGGCAGGGAAAAAAAAAAAAAAGGCTAGGAAAAAAAAAAAAAAGGAAAAAAAAAAGAAGAAAAAAGCCAAAAAAAAAAAGGAAAAGAAAAAAAGCCTGGTTCAATGACGACAAACCCCCAAACCTCCTCCCAGCTCCCCCCGTCTCGCCGCGCTGCCTAACCCCTGCGTGGAAACAGGCGTTTTAGGGAGCCGGAGCAGGAAGTTGTTGTTCTCTGTCTTGCCCAGGTCATCCTTCCAGGGTATGTGTGCAAGGGCGGTGGGCACGAGGGCTCGGTGGGCGCCCAGCAGCCGTTGGCCGCCCCCCGCGCTACCCCCGGCCAACGAGGCGGGTGAGCAGCGGAGGGGGAGCGGGGGCCGGGTGGTGTTTTGGGGGACGCAAGAGGGGCCCAAGGGACAGGATGGGTGGGGGAGCGGAGGGGAGGGAGCGAGAGGCGGAGGTGGGGGGAGAGAGCGAGAGCCGGGGAGTAAAGTCCTACCTGGGATCGGTGCCAACTTCCTGCAAAGGGTTACAGACCCGCGGCTTTGAGAGCCCACCAGAGGCGAGTGCGCTCTTGTCACGGTTCCAAGGCGAGATGAAGGCAGCGGGAACAGGTACAGCAGATGCCGAGTGGCCTCGTTTGCCCGCCGAGCAGGGCTTCGGCTCGATTTAAACCTCGCCGGCGAGGAGGCTTCGGTGCTCCCGCCGGCGGGGGCCTCGGCATCCCCGCACGAGGCC
>VXAD01010752.1:8043-20889 GCA_013399195.1 Dicrurus megarhynchus | reverse complement strand
TGGCTCGGTGGCGGGGGGGGTTGTGTGTGCATGGCACGGGGGGGGCCTCCGCCGCTCGCTCGCCTTCTCGCCGTTTGGATTAACATGCGGAAGATGCGCCTGTCACTTTGCTTACTGTCAGCGCCGGCTCGGGGATGGGTGACGGCTTTGTTCGGCGCAGCCGGGGGAGCCGTGCCAACTCGGACTTGGCAGGCGAAGCCGGGTGGGCAGGGAGAGGGGGACGAGGGAGCGGGAACGGCTGCTGGGGCGGCTGCGGAGGGACGTGGCCGCAGGCCCGCGTCTGAGCACGGCGGCTTTCTGTTGGCGTGCGCCTCCCTCTCCCTCCCTCTCTCCCGCGCTCGCCTGCGCCCAGGCTGGTGCAGACAAAATGAAAACGTGTTTTGTTTTGGTTTTTTGGCATCTCCCCAGCAGCGCTACCAACCCCAGCTGCACCCCCCTCCGCTCCCTTCCCCAACCCGCTGCGACTCCCTTTTACAATCGGCATGACCCAGGTGCTCGGGCAGCAACAAAATAAGGCCAAAAATACCCCCTGGCACCCAAACCACCCCCAATCTGCCACCCTCGGCAGCAACTGCTCCCAGCTGTCCTCCATGGCGGGTGGGTTGTTGTTTGTGTGTGTATATATATTTTTTGTCCTCTTTTTTTTTCCCCTCATCGGGTCCCTCTCGTGTTGGGTGTGTGTGTTCCTATTCAAGGACCCACCACCTCCTGTTGTGCTAAAACCAGGAAGGAGGGAGCCAAGGGCTCATTTCTGCCTGGACTCCGGGGCGGCGGGCGAGGGAGACAACGATGGAGGACAAGAGGAGGGAGGAGAGCGATGGGAAGGCGGGAAAAGGAGCATGGGGAGGGTGGAAAAAAATAATCCACTTCCCCAGGCCTTTTGTTTAACCTGCGTCGATGCAAAGAGAGGTCTTGGGGGGTTTTTTCCTCCCCTTGTCCTTTTTTTTTGCCCTGTGCTTGAGCCTCATGGGACGTTTTCGAGCCTGACGGGGCAACTTTCCGGAGCGGGCGGTGTCGGAGGTTGATTTTTTGGGAGGCGGCGGGCTCGTCCCGCAGGCGCGCGGCTCCGAGTGCAGGAATTCCTGCCAGCTCGCCTTTGTGCCAGCCTCCGTTGGCCTTGGGTGTCTCGTTCAGATGGAGCCTGGCATCCAGGCACCGCCCATTTCTTGGCGTTGAGCTGCGAGGAGAAGGAAAGGGGAGAGAGCGAGCGAGAGAAGGGAAAAAAAAAAGCTGTCTCACTCAAACTGGCCTTTCTCGGAAAAGGATCCTTCCCCGATGATTGTCCGGATAAGCGGAGCTAAATCCAGCCACTACTCAACAACAAAACCACTCTCTTCCACGGTGCGTCTCTCTTGCTGCCTTGGTACGAAATCGAACTGCACTCTTAATTTTGGTTGGTGTTTTTTTTTTTTTTTTTGTTCGTGCGGTTGGGGTTTTTTTGCCTTTGATTTGAAATAACGTTTTGTTCCTCCAGTTGCTCCGTTGCTTTGTTGTTGCTGTAACCTGTCTTCTCCCCAAAATCCCTTCCCGCCGAGTCCTCTGGCCCTTGGTGCTAAAACACCCGACTTTAATCGGTCTCCTAGAGAGGGATGTATAGCAGATAGGCAGGTCCCTATGTGCAGCGTTTGGAGCAGAACTGGAGGGTGATTTCTCTCCCTGCCCTCGCCCCACCACCCGGGACGTCCCCAGGAGCCACCCGGGGCTGGGTGTTGTCGCCTGGGTGCCTCTTTAGTTCCCCACCGGGCACCACCGACGGGGGAAAATCTGTCGAATCATGTCGGATTTGCAATTCAACATGGCAGCCGGAGCAAACGTGGTGGGAGACGCTGGGCACGGGTGCTCCCGGCCGCGCCAGCGCAGGGTGGGGGCACGGCAAGAGCGGATGGACGGACAGGGAGGACGGGAGAACAGCGGGGAGGACACCGGGGCGAGGTCAGAACAGGAGGATAATTTTATTTCATTTGAAGGGGGTGAGTTCCACCAGGAGCAGTCCGGGAAGGAGGGAACTCAAGCCGCCTGGTTTTGTCAGCATTAACTGTTTAGAAGCTGGCTGGTTCCCCACACTGGCACGGTGTGCCCAGGCGGGCGCGGGGCTGGGAGATGCCCGGCAGCAGGGCGGGACGGGGCGCTCTGGAGGCAGCTTTTCCTGGAGCCACGGCGGCCTCGGGGCCGGGCTGGGCGCTGCTGGAGAAGCCCTGTGAAGGCTCGGGATATTCCCAGGCGCTGCTGGAGAAGCCCTGTGAAGGCTCGGGATATTCCTGGGTGCTGCTGGAGGAGCCCTGTGAAGGCTCGGGATATTCCCGGGCGCTGCTGGAGGAGCCCTGTGAAGGCTCAGGATATTCCTGGGCCGTGCAGCTCCTCCGGCCTCGTGCAGGTTCGCGCCTCGCACCAGGGTGAGGTTTAGCACGGCCGAAGCTCTGCAGGGTGGCCCGGCCCTACCCGAGCCCAGGAGTTGTCCCGGCGCGGGGGAATCTGCCCTCTTTCTGTCAAACTTAATTTAGGCCCGGTTGGGACACAACAAAAGCAGCTTGTTTGCAGGGCAGGGTCCTCCTTCCCGGCTGCCGCACACTCCGCAGGCTCTTGGAGCCATGAAAGCCACCCCTCCTCCTTCACCAAATTTTTCCTCCTCTTCCCCCCTGCCCAGCCTCCCCGCTCCTCCTCCTTTCTCTGAAAAAAGCCCTTTTTCAGTGAGCGACGCATGGGCCCTACAGTAAAACCTTCAAACTGGCCACAAAGCACCCACATGCCCCGGCCCTTGTTTGCCTCTGTGACCCTGCACTGGCTCTATCAGCCGTGCTCTGGGGACATTCCCAAAATTGCCTTACCCACCAGGATGGTGACAGCCTCCCAGAGATGTTGGCCTCGGCATTTCACATCTTCCTGACCCTGCAGGGAGCTGTGTGGTCTCGCGCACCCTGGTTTGGTGGCAGGGACGCTGGGGTCCAGTCCTGGACCTTGCTTGTTGTGCTGTTTCCACAACACCTCACGGCTGGTTTGGCAGCTGGAATTCCCATCTTGTGGAGCTGAGGGCAGTCAGGCATTTGTGGGGTCTGACCCCCAAAATGTGCCAGGATGGTCTCTTCAGCAGAGCGTGTGGACACAGCAGGTTACATCCAGACCCTTAATTCCAGTGAAAAGGCAGCACAAGTGTTTTACTCATCACTCCAGCTTTTCCCTTGCAGATTATTTGTACAAAGAGGGGCTGGGGTGAAACCAGACCTTTCCCAATTTGCTCCCAATCCCTGTAAAAATCTGGTGGAGAGCAAACATTAAAGAAAAAACCTCCAAAAACCCAGTGAAGTTCCTGTAAGCAGCCTGAGAGGAAAAAAAGTCTGAACTCAAGCAAGGCTCTTCTGACGTGTCCTAAGCAAAACATCTGGCACCCCTGGAAGAGCCGTCCAGCCAAGGGACACAGCTGTTTTATTCCATGCAGCTCACAGCAAAACAGGGCTCGTGCTTCCAGAACATGGCTCAGCAGAAAGGGCGAATTCTTGAAAGGGGGAGTCGGATCTTTCTGCTGTTTATTGCCTCTGAATCCCCAGTTTGCTCTCAGGCTGCTCTGGAGTGAGCTCTGCTCCATCTCCTGGCAGGAGACCAGCAGCTTTGCTCCAAGGCTGGAGCCTCGTTCAGCTGCTGTAACCCCCAGCAGGCAGCAGGGCCACTCTGGATTTGCACAGACATTCCTCACAGCAGGATCAGGCCCCCAGGTTTGTCGAGGGTGGCTCTGGGAAATTTCCTTTCCTTAAAAGGACCAAGTTTGGCCAAGGCAGAGTTTGAATTGTGATTTCCTTTTTTCTTTTTCCTCTTTTTTTTTTTTTTTTTTTAATCCCCTAGAACTCAGAGCAAAATTTACATTGGTGGGAACTGCCTGATTTACAGCTGCAGAAAATGCTGAGCTGTGTGTCTCCAAAGGCCAGACTCGAGGGGAAAAGCTTCCCCCATGCTGGACCATCCATGTAAGCTTCACCGCTCCAGGAACCGCTTCTGGTGGGGAAAGAAGGGGTAAAAGGCAATGAGACTAATTTGACCTCTGTGGGCTCCACCCTCAGCCTTTCCACTAATTGTTCCAAGGGATTTGGGGGTACAAGTTTCATGAGATCCTTGGAGAAGCCCATCCAAGGGAGAGCTGATGCTGGCAGCCTCATGCACCACGGGGAACATGGTGTCAAACACATCCAGATCTGATTCACCCTCTGTACCACCCCACAGCTGGGCCTCAGAAGAATCAATACCATTTCTTTTTCTCCCTGCAGTGTTTTTCTCTTTCTGTCACCTCTCTCAGTCCTTAATTCCTCTCTAGTTTTTTTTCTGTGGTACTGGTTTTTTATGTTGGAGTTGCTCGTAGCTACTGTTTAACTTTGGTGATAATTTGCTGCTGTGAAAGGTGAGGTCTGGGAGGACAAAGCCAGGAGGTGACCAGTTTGTTATTGCAGGGTTGCTCATGGGCACTGAGCTGTGCTGTCTGGCTCTGCAGCTGGAAAGCCCATGAGACACGCAGGGTTGGCACGCTAAGGTCGCTCTCCAGATAGTCCTGGCCACAGAAAACGCAAGAGAAGCAGCCCAGCAAAGGACACAACCAACACGCTGCATGAGGCGAGGTCTGTGCAGTCAGAAAGGTGGGGGTTGTGTTGTTGAGGTGATGGCAACCAAATATCACCCTGTTGTGGGAGGCCTGTGGAGTGGTGGCTTCACGTGAACCTCTCCTGCTCTTTCCCCCACCAGTGCTTTTCTCTTCTGTGGGTGCTGCCAGCACATCCCCATCCTGCTGGGCTTGGGAGGCCCAGCCCAAGGGAGGTGGCTGTACATCCCAGGCTCATGCAGGACTGGGCAGGAGGTTTCTGCTCATCTGCAAGACCACGACCAACATTGTGCTTCCTCCTTCCTCCTCTCCCTCCTCCCCGCAGCTTGAGGGCTCTGCAGGGCAGCCACAGCCACCTTTATCTCAATCTTCAGGTCCGGTTTGGACTCACAGGATGGTCCATGCTGATATTTTAGTGCCAGGCGTGGAGACCTGAGCGGCTTTGCAAGTTCTGGGAGGTTCTGAGAGTAACACCAAGAATTCAGGGAGTGGTTCTCCCATCCTTCCCTTTAGTTTGCTCGGCTCTGGGCATTGGCTCTGATGAGGGGAATGGAGGTCGCAGGGGCAGCACTCCTGGCATGTGGAGCCAGCGTGAATCTGGATGGGGAGCAGGCAGCAGGATGGGAGCAGGCAGCAGGATGGGAGCAGGCTAATTTGCTTGCATCAAGTTTGACAACAGAAATGTGAGCTCAGGCTGGCAGTGGAGGTACCCTGGGCATGCAAGGAGAGAAGGTCCCAAAAGCCCAACTCGGAGCAACAACTTGAGTTATAAAGTTTTCCGAGCAGGAAACTCCTCACATAGAGACTCCACCAAAAGTCAGGGCAGGTGCTGATGCCAACGTGATCAACAGCTTCAGTTTGTGGGGGAAGGATTGGGCTCAGACCCTTGGAGCTGAGCAGCCCCACAGGGAGGATGCCTGGGATCATCCCTCCAGCTGCTGTGCCTTGGGAGCACATCACTGCCTCTGAAGAGAGATGGGATGCATGCAGAGGGACATGGATTAAAGTGTCTAGAAGGGCTTTGCTCCTTTCTCCAAGGTGGCACTGCGCAAAATCCAAGCAGGTGATGAAACCCAACCACTCAGCATGTTTCAGTCTCCCAGATATAAGAATACAGATGAGGTTTCCAACATCCCCTCCCAATTCAGTCTGGCCAGTCGTCCTACAGCCTGCTGGGGAATTGCTTCTGCCGTTTTCAATCCACAAAACCTCCTTCTCTCCCTGTCCCCAGCAGCCACGTGCTGTGAACACACACCAAACCCCACCCCAGGAGCGGCTGCATCTCAGCAGA
This sequence comes from Dicrurus megarhynchus, assembly GCA_013399195.1. NCBI lineage: Eukaryota > Metazoa > Chordata > Aves > Passeriformes > Dicruridae > Dicrurus > Dicrurus megarhynchus. The sequence continues at coordinate 15,019 of VXAD01010752.1, read as the reverse complement.
GATGTGGAGACAAACAGTGAGTGATGTGTCAAACCCCAACAGTCTTTGTTGTTCACCTTGCTCTTGCTAATCCTGAGATCTTCCTGGCTTTTCAGAGGGGCAGCAGCAAAAGAAGAGCCTGGCAACAAACTCACAAAGTAGGGAAAGTTGAGCTGATGGAGCCTGGCTGTTCTGGAGCTGGCAGCCGGGATCTGCCCCTGACCTGCGGCTGGATCCAGCCGTGCCTGAGCACGGCAGGAGTTCCCATCTGGATCTCAGCTTTGCAGTCCGGGCCCTCCCCTGCCCAGGGGATTAGCGGAGATGCGGTTCCCAGGGCGGGGGAAGGGGCTAATGAACAGAGACAGGATAACGAAGCAGGTAAGGGCTTCCTCTGCTTTAGGGCTCAGGAGGAAATCCCGCAGTTGGTGAATCTGGATACGATTAGTGTCCATTTCTCCCTGTGTAATCAACCCATCTGTTCATCCTTGCGCATCAGCCGCGCACGCCCCATTGCAGGCAGATGCCTCCCGGGCACTGTTTTCATCCCTGTCTGCCACGGCCACTCCAGGCACGCCGAGAACAAGGCTCGCTCTGAGCCTGGCAGCGCCTGCTCCGCTCCCCGCCGGGCTCCGGCAGTCCCGGGGGAGCTGCAGCCGACACGATCCCAGCGAACAGCGGGACCCAGCCCAGGAAAAGTCTCCGCTCTGGGGGGAGGGCGGCTTCTCCAAAGGGCTTTGAGCAGTTCAAAGGGATCGCTGTGACGCACAGATAAGCTCGGCTTTCCAGACTGTGCCCGCTCATCCCAGCTCAGCTTTAGCACAAGCAGGTAAAGGTGGATTATGTTCGGCTGCCTGGCTTCAAAGCCTTGTTCATCCCGTGGGATCCTGAGCACAGGACACACGGTCTCCTCATGGGCAGGGAAGGGACTGGGCTCTCAGTCCTGCTCGCTAAGAACACTGGTAAAGTTGATAGGTGCTGGTGCAGGATCCTGAGGGTTCATTTCAGCTTCTTTTCCTTGGCACTTTTGTCCAACTGTGCAAAAAACAAGTGACAGCCCCGCAGCGGGCCACAAATGTCAGGTAACGCACCGGCCTGGGCTGAAATGAAATCAAAAGAGGAGCTGGTGTGTGGATCAATGGTTTTTTTGTAGTGCAGCGGCTCAAGCATGCGTGGTCCTTTAGGGTCTTCTGAAAGGTCGAGCTTGGTGACAGAGTTGGGACAAAACTACAGATTATAATTCCCAGTCCTGGTGTCCTGTACACCCAAACGGCGTCGACCTCCACTTAAACATCTCTTCCTGGTGGTCACTGGAGTGTCCTGGGGGATCTGTCACACCAAGTGCTGTCCACATGAAGATGAAGATGGTTCCTACCCTGGGGAATTTACGTGCCCAGCCCAGTCCTCCCCCGTGTGCAGCGTTCAAGGATCCAGGCACCTGAGCTCCTGCCAAAGTGTCACTACAGGCAGGAGCAATGTCAGGAATGCAGCACAGGTTAAACATTTCATTTGCTTTCAAGGGCTACTTGTTGCTTCATTTCTAAATGCAACCTGTCCTCAGCCCCTGTTTTATTGCTCCAGGCTGCTCTCCGGGTCCTAAATCTTCTGATTTTTGTTTGGTTTGGAATGCACTGATTTACCATAAGGAATAAATGAAAAGCAAAAGAAAACAGCAGTACTTGTTTTCATAGGCCCTACATTGTTCTGTGCTCTGCTGCTACTGAAATGGGAGTGATAAATCCCGCTCACTGGACAGAGGTTTTTTGGGTGGTGGCTGTGTGCAAACAAGGCCAGGGAAGATAAACAAGCAGAAAAAAAATGGATTTAGGAAATGACAGTTGAGGATGGTCAATCAACTGATGGGTCAAAGCCAACACAAGACCATCAATTAGCAAAGCCATATTGATATTGTTTCTCCAAAGCATTTTTGTGTCCACAAAGAGGGCCGAGAGCTGGATCTGTGGTCAAACTTGGCTGCAATTAGGGATCTGTACAGTTTCTGTGTTGCAAAGGGGGAGTTTTAGAAAGGATTCTGCCTGTAGAAAATATGTCCACAGTCCAGAAGGGCTCAGCCAAAAGGGTGATGAAAATCTGTCTGTTGGTGTCATCGTCAGAACTGCTGGAGGTGGGAACATTTGCTAATCTTGCTTATTTTAGGGGCCCTGCTTGCAGAAGCAGTTCAGTTCTGAAAATGCAGCTCTGAAAACTCAGCTCTTAAGAGCCTCATACAATACATGCCTCAGACCAGACTAAAGAGGGATGAATTTTTCAGACTGTAGGTTCTTGCCTGCCTAATTATGATTTTCAGCTTCTTATGATTCGGTCTTTGCATTGTATAAATGTGACACAGAAGAAATAGCTGTGACATTGCCTGGCGTTTTCTGTTCCAGCTGGGGAGGAACCAGCTAAACCTGCAGGGTTTCAGAGCTCGCAGAGCTGGTGTGGAAGGAGAATTTAGTTCCACGTTTGGAAATCAAACTCAGCTCCCTGAGTAATCTAAACTGCCTCAATTTCTCTTCCTTCAGCGACCCCCCCCAGGCCTGGGGACAGTGACACTCTCAAGGGGTAACTTTGGCACCCTGATGCAGTGCAGAGTTGAGCAGGATCGTTGTGTTCATACCAGACATGACTTCAAGGCAAACAACCTTCATCAGCCTCCAGTGGTTACGTCTCTATTGGGACCTTTCAGTAGGTTAAAATCTCCGCTATTGGTTTTGACATCCCTGTTCAGTTGCCTCAATAGACACATAAGGTGCCTGAAGCTGCACAAAATGGCTTTTGGATGAGCTCAGGACTGGCCAAAGTCTCAACTGCTTTGGCTTGTAGGATTCGTGGCAGCTGCAACTCCAAATCCAGCCTGGGATGGGTCCCAATGACGTGGAAAGTGAAGCTATCTTTCACTTCAGCGGGCAGAGAGTTCTCTGCCACCTTCCAGCTTCTGGAAGAGAGAGGAGAAACTGCCCTGGGTGTGAGCAGGGTGGGATGTGGGTCACAGACTGCTGGACACGTACTGGAAAGATCAGCAATGTTGTCAAAAACCCAGACTTGGGGTTTTTCTGTGTTTCCTTGGTCTGAAGCCCCAGAGCTCTGTCTGTGATACAGCAGCTCCATCTTCATCCGTGGTGGGAGAATCGGGCAGGAAAGAGCTTGGATGGATTTGGGCCTTTGTGCTTCAGAAGTGCTGTGCCAACAGTGTGAATAATGTATAGGAGTTCCATTCTTCTCTCCCTGGCCGAGGGCAAGGTGTCCCAGCTGATAAGAACTGGGAGCTCAGTCTTGTTAAAGCCAGTATTAGACTTAGACCTTCATGAGATCCACTGCCTCAAGCAATTCCATTGTTCAAAGCACATTCGGTTAATTAGTACATTAACTAATAACCTTCTCAGCATCCCAGGTAGGGAATATCTGTCTCCCAAAGGAGGAAACAGAGGCAAAGTGACTGGATGCAGGAGCTTAGCAATGCAGCTGTTAAGTCTGTTTTTTCCCATCCCAAATGATTTTGTTGTTGCTGCTGCTGCCTTATGCACATAAATTCCCCGAGACAGAAATGGAGGAGTCCTAAAAACTCCCAAGAGAGTGCTCAGGCCCAGTGAGGGAAGGTACCCCTGGACAAACCTGAGAAGAACTGAATCCATCCCAATACTCAGAGGAGGCAATTTGCTTCACCCACATGCACCAGCTAAGGAATAAAACCAAAACCACTTCTCCTCATCTTCAAGGAAAGTTTTTCTCGACACTTTGGCTTTTCACTCACATTTTCATCTACTCTGAATTTCATGAGCAAATGGCCAGTGTGGGGAGGAGAGAGCACACGAGGAATGACGGTGGGGCTGTGTTTGTACAGGCTCGCCGGGGTGTGATCAGAGCAGAAGGATGAGACCTGAAGAGATTCAAACAAACAGCCAGAGGGGAAACGTTGATGCTGAGGAAGTCCTTCGACTCCAACACATGATGATGAGCAGCTGATTTCCACAGCTTTGCTACGTGGTTGGAAAAAACCCTGAGCTGAAGCACAAGGGTAGAGTTCTTTGGCTTGCAAGATCCATGACAGCACCACAGACCCTTTCTCACGAGCCCTGATCCCAAACAGAAAGGGGAGGCTTGTTCTCCGCACCCAGCTCTGAGCTGAAGGCGTTCCGTGCTCTATCTACTCTCAAATTACAATTCTCAGCAGCAAGCATGTGTGTGCAGAGGAATGAGAACCAACTCCTGCATGCAGGGATCCATCCCTGAGGAGGAGAATCTCACGGGGTTTAATTATGGGGCCGCGTGCCTGATCAGTCTGCTGGCTTCCAACCAGCCCAGGCAGGCACAGCCCTCCTCAACACTGGAATGTCAAGGGAGTGCCTCGAATGAGGGACCTGGTGAGGTCACAGAAGCAGAAAGCACCAAAGCCAGTGGCCTGTCCTGTAGAAGGAACTCCTTTCATGACCACGGCTTCATCTACCACCAGTTTACCGAGCCCACAGCAGCCCAGATTGGAGGCTACAAAAATATCCCCGTTCAGCAAATCCTCCCTTGTCCTTTGTGAAGCTCCAGCATTTTAATCGTGTTCACACCTCCCTCTCCTGACACAAACCATCTCAGCTCCCTCCCAGGTCCACAGAACCTGTGCATTCCTGGTCTCATTCCCATGCTTACACGTCAGACACCCTCCCCTCCATGAGCTTCCCAAACATCCCCCTGTGCTTATTCTCTGTGTTCCCATCTTTCCCTCCATGCACCCCCATTTGACTAAGATTTATTGAATAACCGAGGGGCTACGTGCAATTTTGGGTGTGCCATTGATAGATTCAGCAATCCCAGCCCTGTGCATGTCCCCAGGTCCATATTTCTCCACCTCAGGACCACCAGGAAGGTGCTGCTGATGGCAGGGGCCCTGATCTTGAGAAAGGCAAAACACCCCATCTTGTAAATGTGTCTTGTAAATGTGTCTTGTCCTGCTCTGTTCATTTTCACTTGGAATAAGGGTCAAAACAGAGTTCCTCAGGTTGTCAGGGTGTTTCTAGAAGAGAGTATTGGTGCTGGAGAAGCTGAAATTTGGTTTCATTCTTAGCTTCAGTCTGACATGCTGCGTGTGGCCGTTCTTGATCTGTTCCTATACACATCCAGAGCCCTTTGGTTGTCGTTCTCCAACCTGTCTTGCTGATTTTCCTGGGAGAGTATGACACAAGAAATTCACTATTCTCCCCATGCAGAGGCATTTTCAAGCAAGCCTTGTCTTCCCAAAGCCTAGTAAAATAAACCAGATGTGGATCCCTCAAATACCTTCAAAATTCCCAGTCTTTGAGGTTAATACAAAGTGCACAAACCTACCTGTGGGGTCACATGGCTCCACATCAAAGCCATACCAGAAATCAGGATACCCTGAGCAGGCTCTCAGTGGAGTTTGTTACAAGTGATGCTTATTTTCAGGGACATTTTAATAAGCCTAATCAATCACAGCAAATTACTAATAAATCCATAACCATTTTCACCTGAACATCTTAGGTTACTTTGCCAGAAATTGGTGAGGATCAGGTAGGGAGGAATAGTGGTTATTAAATAAATCTTAAAGATTTAACCTTTTTCACAGGACAATTCAAGGTGTTGCCATTATGCTTCTGCTCTGAATTATTCTGCAGAGAAATTACCCTCCCCACTGACTCGAGAAAGCTGAGCAGGTCCAGCCACCTGTGCTTAAATTTATCCCATGTGAATATGGCACAAAGTGCCTCGTCCTATTGACAACCTTCCTTACAGGATTTTCCTACAGGTCCTGTAACAGCTTCAAAGCTGTGCTGGGTTTTGGCATTTCCAGTTCCCTGTATCCTTAAGGGATAGGGCTTGTAATGGGGAGATCTTAGCAGTGCTAAATCCTGGGAATACTCCTGATTTTCATGGCCTGTCCCACCTACAGAAGCAGAAAGCCCAGGGGTGTTTGATTTGTGTCCTCCTAAGGGTCTTCCCATGCCGGGTACTCCCAAACAGGTTCGTGAGGTGTTTGCCTTGCTCTAAAAGCCTCTCATTGGTTTTGGTCAGGATTTGGAGGAACATAACGTCCGTGGTGGAGGGTGGGATTCATCTGTGTGTCTCGTTGGATGCTAACTGAGACTTCAGCCCTGTGCTTTCGGGAGAAGAGGGTCCAGTGAGAGGCGTCTCCGGTTCCTCAAGCCGTGGGTGCGTTGCCCGCGTGGGGCAGCTGTGGTGCTGCTCCGTGGAAAGGCAGGAATGTAAAACTCGTGGAGCTCACGAGGCTTTTTGTGGGCACAAGGTCCTGCTGGAGAGAGCCCCTGTTTCTGAGGCGGGCTCATCCTGACGGGAGCGAGCAAGGAAAGCTCAGACCGCTGTTCCCGCGGGTGCCGTTGGGATCCGGGCTGTAGAGGCCACGCTGTCCCCAAGGCCGGGTTCCTCTCCCCCTCCCCGCGGGTGTTATTTACACCGTTTCCTGCCCAGGGAAGTTCAGGAGTTTGACGTTACTGGGTTGGTTTCCGCTCTCCTGCCCGGCTCCTTTCGGGAGCTCTCGCAGAGCCCGGCAGCAGCCGAGCCGGACCCCGCGGGTGGGATGGAGGTGCCAGCCAGGCCCAGGGAGGGACGTGTAACCCCTGTCAGGCCAGACAGCTCAGGCTGGACCGGCTTGGGAGGGCTGGAAAACCACCCCAGTGTCCATCCCTGCGGCTCAGTCCCGCTGTGGGACTGGACGGGGCCGGCAGGAGGAAGGAGGACGCGCCCGGGCATGGCTGCAGAGCTGTTGGGTTCCTGCCGAATTGACGCCCTCCCCTCTCCCCCCTCATCCTTCCCGCCTGGCCTGCGTCTCCCCTCCCTTCCCTTCTCCCTCCCATCCCGCAGCAAACAAAATGGCTGCTCCATGGCCATTTTGTTTCCCGGCTGGAAGGGGGAAGCCGGGACGCTGGGACTTGGCTCTTTTTTTTTGGAGGCTGCGGCCATGTCCGAGCCCAACTCTCCCATCTCTACGTGGCACCGGCTGTAGCAAGAGAGAGAAAGGGGGAAAAAAAAGAGG